>JAVIAB010000106.1:20848455-20924222 GCA_032433765.1 Megaustenia siamemsis
TATATATATATATATATATATATATTTGCTTGCAAAATATTCATTCAAAATAACAGCAACCATTGCAGTCGCATACAATTTATTTACACGAGAAAATGTGTTTCGTAGAAACTACGCAAGTGAAAGAAGGCGGGGATCGTCTACTCGTGATATGTAATTCCAAATAAAACCGTAGTTTTGCAACAGACCCTGATGCTTCGATAAATTAAAAATGTATGATTTTAAAAAATCCATTTCGGAAGGGGACAGCTAAGAAAATTCCGTGAATTATCGCCGATGTTGAATAGGTCAAGGATAAGTTGATCAGATATCTCTGCAAATACTATGAATCTGGTTCAGGAGCATTATATTAAATGAAACCAAGCATTGAACATTCAAGGGAAACAGGAAGTGAACAGTGTAGACCAGAATTGGGGTACTCTGTGAAGTATAGTAAATGAACATGAGACGTGAAGTAGCTTTGCTGTTGTCTTAGATGCCGTCACATGGCGCGTGCTGGTGTGTATGTGTGCAAGGAAAATGAAAAAAAATAATATGTGAAACAATTTATTACATTTACATTATGTTGTTCTTATTTTACATTATTATTGTTATTATCGATGTTTTAATTATCTAAATAATAGTTCACCAGAAATATATCAAGGGAGCCGCGATAGCTCAGCGGTTAGTGAACTGGACTACAAAGGGCAAGAGGTAGGGTTCGATCCCAACCGACGGCTGCCGATTCACCCAGCCTTAAATGGGTACCAGAATTTTTTCTGGAAAAGTAAAGCAGCACGGGCGTAATACCGACCACATTACCCCAAAAATCATGTGCTGAAGGTCTGTAAAATATAGAGTCACTAACACCTTATTTCCCTATACGCCACTTGGAGTGACGGGGGTACTTTAAAAAAAAAAAAGAACTATATCATCTCTCTTATAAATTTAGTTAGCGATGTATAGCTAACTGCTTAACTCAGAATAAGTGAATCAGAACTGATCAAGATCCTATTATAAATCTCCGCAGTAGCCATGAATGACAATTATAATCTGACCAAGCCAGTAGGGTTAAAAAAAATGAAAAGGCAAACCCATCAATTTCCGTGCTGAAATCCAATATGTTGGAATAAAGGCGCATATATCTCAGTCTGAAGACGAAACGACGCAAATAATAAAGGCGCATATATCTCAGTCTGAAGACGAAACGACGCAAATAATAATGGCGCATATATCTCAGTCTAAAGACGAAACGACGCAAATAATAATGGCGCATATATCTCAGTCTAAAGACGAAACGACGCAAATAATAAAGGCGCATATATCTCAGTCTAAAGACGAAACGACGCAAATAATAAAGGCGCATATATCTCAGTCTAAAGACGAAACGACGCAAATAATAAAGGCGCATATATCTCAGTCTAAAGACGAAACGACGCAAATAATAATGACGCATATATATCAGTCTAAAGACGAAACGACGCAAATAATAATGGCGCATATATATCAGTCTAAAGACGAAACGGCGCAAATACGCCTATTTAACTACCTTGCAAGCGCGGGCGCAGACGGAGTGTAATCGTTGGGTAAAAGAATGACAAGTGGAAGTAACTCTCTCTGGCCAGTTAAATTAACACCTTATCTATCAGTAACTGTATTAAGAAATCTCTTATGTTGAAGATTTATGAAATCATAAGTAAATAATTTAAATTCACGCGGGCTGAAAGCCGGTGAACCAGAACCATGCAGATCCTACCAAGTCTAAATAGTCTAGTCTGAACAAGTAAGCATTGTGAGGAAAGGCAACCCGGACCTCACAAATAACATGCTGAAGTCGGAAGTGTTGGGCCGAAAGAAGTGAATTAAGCGACAACACATCTACGCCGATTTAACATCTTTTAAAAGGCAGGCAATGACAGGAATCAATAATAAAATCGTATAGTCGTTGTATGGTGAACTCACAAGGACAACAAACAATAATTAAAATATGAAGCTGCACCTAATGTAAATGTATCAATGGAAGATCGAATCGTCGTCTGTACTGCCAAGTAGGGCCGCACGCTAGTCGCCTTGTCAAAGAACATTGGCGGGAGCTGTAACATGAATGGAGCTGATACAGGGAATTCCCTCCTGCGGTAAAACTGATTCCATGACGATCATTTGTTTTCCTTTTCATAAAATTACATTAGAGAGTGTCTCAAAGGTTAGTTCTTTGTAACAGATAGTGAGAATTATTAATGACGATTAATGACGATTAGAAATATACTGGTAAAACACACTTCCCATCAGTCTTGACTAGCTGCCCTTCTAGTGCAGAGATTGGTTCTAAATATCAGCAGGCTAAGAAATGCAGTGCTGTCGATGTTTGATAAAGCTACTCATACATGGTATCTGTTACAATATTGTCGCATGAATAAAATGGTGGCAGTCCACTTGTATTTTTCAAGATTACTCGTAGATTTGGAGCCGCGATAGCTCAGTGGTTAGTGAACTGGACTACAAAGGACAAAGGGTAGGCTTCGATCCCAACCGACGGCTTCCGGGCTCATCCAGCCTTAAATGGGTACCGGATTTTTTTCTGGGAAAGTAAAGCAGAACGGGCGTAATACCGACCACATTACCCCAAAAATCATGTGCTGAAGGTCTGTAAAATATAGGGTCACTAACACCATATTTCCCTATACGCCACTTGGCGTGACGGGGGTACTTTACTTTACTACTTACTCGTAGATTTGTCGATGATGAGTACAACGTCTGGAAGCCTTTGCAAGACTCAGGTAAACATTTTCAGTAATAGAATAAATTGATTAATACAATGTCTTCTATTGCCTTGTCCTGAGACTTTTGCCTACATCTTGGTGACACACGACCAATTCAACCTCAGACTGAGTCTTCTAGGTTATATTAGACCATAATTGCCGTTCAAAAATGAAGGAAAAAACTAATTTGAAATGGGCGAGCGAAATGTACCGCATTGTCGGTGAGTATTTACTTAATTAAGGATGGAGCATTGAACCTTCGACAACAAGGTGAAGGCCTTAACCACGGACTCATTAACAATTTCTTCTCATTTAGCTGAAGATAATTGTGTGGCTTCAGTCACGGTTGCTCGTGTTAACCCCAAAAGTGGCATTTTATTTGTGACTCTAAAAATTATAAATTGCACAGTATTTATTAGTAAAGAGGGATAAACCACAGCCATCTAGGTCTACGGACTGAGAAGAAATTCTCGGAAAAACTCCAACTAGCGTGACGATGTTAGCTTTCCGAGAAGAGACTGTTGTGGGTAGAGTGACGTCAGCCATCTATAGCTTCTATAGCTGATAACGTCACGATAGTTACAAGTGTTTTCCGGTTTTATTTTCTGCCGGCGGGCACTTGTACACCTATAGATGGTTGTGGTGTGTGTTGATTTTGTGAGGTCATCCACCAGGTGACGTCACACAAGCAGGAAGCTTTTGTGCCTTTAATAAAGTTCGTGCTGCTGATATTTTATTTCTCAGGCACGTCATGAGAAGAGGAAAGTTGGAATACTTGGTTCATCATCATCGAGTGCCTTCTCCGCGACGAAGGTTGACTACCATGGATCGCCATTCTACTCTGTTTCTTGCTTTGATGGTGCAGGCTGTCATAGATTGACTTGTCCATCTTTTGATGTTACTCGTCCATGTTAGTCTTGGCCTGACTCTGCCTCTTTTACCTTGTATTTTCCCTTCCAATATTACTTTTAGTTGGCTGTTGTGCCTTTTATCATGCCCCATAAAATTTCATTTGTCTTGTCTTAATTGTATTTAGTAGTTCTCTTTTTATTTTCAGTTGTTTTAAAACTTCATCGTTTTTTTTTCTTTCCATCCAATTATACCTATTCTTCTATAAATCCACATTTCAAAGGCTTCAATTTTCTGTTCTGTTTTCTTGTCTCATGCCCATGTTTCTGCACTATACAGAAATATTGAGAAGATGTAACATTTTGCCATTCTTAGTTTCAGCCCTGCTGATTTTTTTATTTTTTTTTTATTTTTCATGGCATTAAAATTACTTTCTGCCATAACTATTCTTTTGTTTATTTCAATTTTACATTTTCCATCATTGGTTATAGTATGTCCCAGGTAGTTGTAACTCTGGACTGTCTCCAGATGTATTCCCTCAACT
This sequence comes from Megaustenia siamemsis, assembly GCA_032433765.1. NCBI lineage: Eukaryota > Metazoa > Mollusca > Gastropoda > Stylommatophora > Ariophantidae > Megaustenia > Megaustenia siamemsis. Next base: position 20,852,587 of record JAVIAB010000106.1, read on the forward strand.
GTGATATTTAATTGTAGGTCTTGAGAATTTTCTTTGTTCATGATCATAGTTTTAGTCTTTTTGATATTCATATCTAGTCCATATTTTTTGCTTGTTATGTTAATCACATTAAGTAATTGTTGTAGGTCTTTAGGATTTTCTGCTAGTAGAACAGTATCATCAGCATATCTTAGGTTATTGATTATATTTCCATTAATGTTTAGGCCTGGCATCTCTATGATGTTTTTAAAGATTTGCTCAGTGTATAGATTGAACAAGCTTGGCGATAGGATGCATCCTTGTCTTACTCCTCTTTTTATGTCCATGGGTGTACAGCTCTCCTTGTTATATCTTATTGTTGCTGTTTGCTCCCAGTACAAATTACCTATTAGTCGTATGTCTGTGTCGTCTAGATTTATATCCTTTAGGCAGTCTATAAGTTGGTTATGGTGTATTCTATCGAAAGTTTTGGTGTAGTCTATGAAGCAGGCATATATTGGTTTGTTCACTTCTATGTACTTTTCAATCATTGTTCTCATGCTAAATATGGCTTCTTTTGTGTCACTGTTTTTCCTGAATCCAAATTGTTGCTCATCTAATTCAGTATTGATTTTATTCTGAATCCTTCCTTGTATAACTTTTATTACAATTTTTGTTACCTGGCTCATTAGACTTATTGTTCTGAAATCACGGCATTCAACTGCACCATTCTTTTTAGGCAATGCAATGAAAGTTGATGTTTTTAGTTTGTTTGGTACGTATCCTGTATGGTATATGTCATTGCATTGTCTGTGATCACTTCGATGCCAAAATCTTATAGAGCCTGTATCATATCTATCTGTAAATTGTCAGGTCCTGCTGCCTTTCTCTTTTTCATTGTTTTTATAGCTTTTTCTACTTTAGAATTCAGGATTTTATAGTTGTATGTACATTTTATGTCTGGCTTTTTGCCGCATTCGTCATGAAATAATTCTGTTATATTTTCCAGCCATCTATCTATTATATCTTTGTTGTCTGTTAGCATTCTTCCCTCTTTGTTTGCAATACATCCGTTTCCTGCATCTTTTTTTTGTCTTTATTAGTCATTCTCTTTATTTCTGTGTGCATCTCTCTTAAGTTTTGTTTACTTTCCATAGTTTCAACTTCTAGACATCTTTGGTTGAGCCAGTCTTCTTTTGCCTTTTTGCACATTCTCCGTATTTCATTGTCAATATCCTTGTATCTGGCAGTGTTTATCGCTTATCTTCTTTCTTCCATTTTTTCTAATAATTTTAATTTCTAATAATAATTTTGTCAGTTATCCATTTTGGTTTTTTGTTACTTTCCTTTTTGGGCAAGGTGTTGCAGGATTCTTGGATGCTGTTTTTTTTATGCATTGCCATTTTGTTGTGACTTTTTCCTCAGGATTTTCTCTTCTGTACTGCTCAATCCCCTCTTCTAGCAGCTTCTGATATGTGTTCTTTACTTGTACAGTATAAGTTTCTTTTACATCTTTCTGGTTTAACGCTGTTATATCTATTGGTGTTGCTGAATTAGTTTTTTGTTTGTTTCTCTTTAATTCGATTTTCATTTTTATCATTACAGGATTGTGGTCTGAATTAATATCTGCTCCTGGGTAGGTTTTGGCTTTCTTGACGTTGTTCCACAATCTGCCTTTTATCATTATGTAATTTATTTGATTCCTCTTCCTGTCTCCAGGGCTTTTCCATGTGTATAATTTCTTTTTCTCTTGCTCAAAGAAGGTGTTGCATATTATCAGTCTGTTTTCTTCACAAAATTGTATTAATCTTTCTCCTCTGTCATTCCTTTTTCCTAAACCATGATTCCCTATAATGGTCTTATATTTACCTTTTCCTACTTTAGCGTTCATGTCACCCATTATAATCAAGGTGTCAGATGATTTCACTTACTTCATAACTTTATTTAGGTCTTCATAGTATACCTCTATTTGTTCGTCTGTATAGTCTTGAGTAGGTGTGTATGTCTGTATTATTGCTATGTCAAATGGTTTTGCCTTCATTTTTAATAGTATAATCCTATCTGAGAGCTTGGTTACAACATGGTTACAACTGACAAAATACACGGAAAGAGAGATCGCGGACGACAAAGAGAGAAGATACTAGCGAATCATTTCAGAGAAGGAGGTATGTTTACAGCACTCGAAAAAAATCACAAATAAACAACAACAAAAAAAAAAAAAAAAAAAAGAACAATATATGGTCCGTAGCAGGATCGAATCCGTACTCCTTGGCACAGCGCCTTGCCACGAGAAATCAAACACTAGAGCACACGGCCAACTCAACTTTCTAATAAAAAAATAACTATCATTGGCGATATCTTTCACGCAGATGTACTGTCATGACTATAGCATCGGTTACGATCACAACACGGGAATAAATTATGTATCTGTATTTTCCTATTAAAACTAGTTTCTCCCGGATACCGTAAGGCTGAATACTTGCGTTGCAGACAAACAGTTATAGAACGAAACCGCACGAATAGTAGTTTCCAGTGGTTTAGACTGCATACAAATAATAATAAATGCTGCTGCTGCTGGTGGTGCTGCTTGCGTTCACCCGATGAATTAGGGAGTGTACCTCGTCATCATCCGCCCCTAAAAGGACGTTAAGTAGACGTGTCTGCGTTGTGTTGTATTTGCACCTTTCGGCCCAACACATCCGACTTCAGCATGACATTTTTGAGTACCGGGTTGTCTTACCTCTTCGATCCCTATTCTCTTGGCCAGACTAGACAGGTTAGTCTGTTACTAGAGGCACCACGGAGAGGTGGAGCAGGGTCTGGATGGTTCTGGTTCACCGATCCTGGCGCAAGCTATCAGCTGTGGGTCGCTGACAACTTCCAGCTCTGGTGCTGGGAGGCGCGCATGAATATTATTATAGAGGGAAACTTTTGAGGCAATAGATCCTGCATCGGACTATATATTGTTCTTTGGTTTTTTTTTTTTTTTTTTTTTTTTGTTGATTATTTGGGATTTGTTTTCCCAATGCTGCAAACATATCTTCTCCTCTGAAAATAATTCGCTGATCTATCGCCTCGGAAGTTTTCTTCCATAATAATATTCATTTATTATAACTTGTCTCCAGAGAAGTACTAGATAGCTGGTGTCATGGCATGGAAAAATATCAACAACAGAGTTCATATGCCCTGTGGATAGAAAATTGTGGAAGGACATGATCGCCTGCGCCAACCAATATTCACATAATAATGATGATATTTTTGGAAAATTAGTGCCTGCATGAAAAGGCATTTCAACTAATTTGACCAAATAGACAATCTCCAGACCAGTTTAATACAAACTATTTCTAAAAAAAACATCAGAAAGAAGCAATCAACATTTTTCTGGCACATCATGAGAAGAAGAAAGCTGGAATACTTGGTTACAACTAGCAAAATAAAAGGAAAGAGATATCGCAGGCGACAAAGAGAGAAAATACTAGATAGCTTGGTGTCATGGCATGGAAAACAGCCAACAACAGAACTGATACGATGCACTGTAGATAGAAGATTGTGGAGGGACATGATCACCTACGCCAACCGGTATGGCACATGATGATAATGATGATTTCTAAAACGAACAACTAATTTGACCAAATATACAATCTCCAGTCCAGTTTAATACAAACTTTTTTTCTAAAACGAACAACTAATTTGACCAAATAGACAATCTCCAGTCCAGTTTAATACAAACTTTTTCTAAAAAGAACAACTAATTTGACCAAATAGACAATCTGCAGTCCAGTTTAATACAAACTATTTCTAAAACGAACAACTAATTTGACCAAATAGACAATCTCCAGTCCAGTTTAATACAAACTTTTTCTAAAACGAACAACTAATTTGACCAAATAGACAATCTGCAGTCCAGTTTAATACAAACTTTTTTTCTAAAATCGAACAACTAATTTATCAGTGACAGGCAGCAGTGATGTATCATATTCTTCTACCTTTTCAGCTCACTGTGGAGCATAGGTCTTCAACAAACACTTTCCAATCCGTTCTGTTTCTTTCCATTCTTTTAAGATCACTCCATGTTTTCCCCATCATCTTCATCTCTGCTTCCATATGTCTTGTCCAAGAATATTTAAAAGAGCCTGTTGTGTAATATTCTCAGTTGGCTTCAGCAGTAATTATCCAATATAGTTCCGTTGTCTTCGGTGTATTTCTTTATCCACTTGTATTTAAGTGGTATTTTTCCATAATTCTACGTTATTGATGTTGTCCTGTCATTTCCACTCCTTCATTCTGCGCAAGCATCCATCAATGATGATCTGTATCTTCGTGAATGTCATTTTTGTTGTTCTCAATGTTTCACAGCCAAATAATACGAATGCCTTAACATTGGAGTTGGTATTTACACCATTTTTGGAAGATCTGCATCGAGAATTGGGGGGGGGGGGGGGGTGTTTATGGGACAGGAAAATAATAGCTGCAATCACAGAAAAGTTATCATTAGGTTCTCAGACCATAGTTTCTATTTCACATCCGCCTTTTCCTGTAGAAAATAAAAATATTATATGTTTTAACCGCACCTAGATCGAACCAGAATTCTGTGTATTTAGAGAATAAGTTGTTACCAATTTGATGCTGTGGATTTTGATGTGATTTGCCACGAGAAACAAACGCTACAGCATACGGCCAACTCTTCTTCTTCTACCTTTTTAGCTCCCAGTGGAGCATAGGTCTTCAACAAACACTTTCCAAGTCGTTTTGTTTTTTGACATTCTTTTAAGATCATTCCATGTCTTCCCCATCATCTTCATCTCTGCTTCTAACTGTCTTCTCCAAGAATTCCTTGGTCTTCCTCTTTGTCTTTTCCCCTGGAGATTCCAAAAAAGGGCCTGCTGTGTAATACTCTCAGTTGGCTTCAGCAGTGTGTGTCCTATCCATCGCCACCGTCTTCGCTGTATCTCTTTACGGCCAACTAAGCTACCAAAAAAAATAGCTTTCATTGTCTATGTCTTTCACGCATGTCAAACATTTGCTACAACCATGAGTACACAAATGTGAAAGACTATCATGACACAATCCAAGACATGAGCCATGTGTAGCACAGAAACACATCAAGATATGAGCCATGGCTTCACGGAAAATCACCAAAAATGAACCATGTCCAGCACAGAAACACATTAAGGTATCCATATGCTTGGGTTTGTTGTAGTCGGCAGACTTTTCTTAACGTGGGAATCATCGACATACGAGTCGCAGGCCCCGATTAACTGTTCACAGGTTTCAACTATCACAATGTTCCCTTGCATGTACAGTTCCCGGTTGACTGTTCACATGTGTCGTTGAAACAGTTGTCCGGACATTTGAGAGTGCAGTCTGACCCGTAGTACGTTTCCTTGCACGTACAGTCCGGGTCACATATGATGACACAGCCATCAGAACACGTCTGTTCGCACTGTAGCCTAAAATTACCATCATGACAAGTGTCATTACAGGTATAGCCAGCATATTTACATTGTAGGTATTTTCCGGATTTTTGCTCACATAAAGGACAAACACTGGGACAAGACCCGGAGCAGTCGTGTCCATAGATCCCATGTGAACAGTTACCGTGACACGTACCGAAAATGACATTGCAGCCTTTGCTACACCCACTACATACTGCAAAAAACGACCAAGAATGCCCGTCCAGACAATAGGTGTCTGTAAATGTATGCACCTCACACACGTCAGTGTACTGTCGGCCTGCGAAATGATCGGTGAGAACTCAAACTTAATGTGTGCCATTGGCGCTTGTGTGTTGACTACAATAGTGTTCATAGAAATATTAGGGTATGATATATCATTATACTGAAACACTACGCCGCCACTGTCAGAGAAAACCTTTAGAGTGGCATTCTTTACCCGATTCATAGTGATAGCTTGATGATAGATTCGAATGGTGTGAGTCTTCTGGGCAAAGTTCAGATACCAGGAAACAGAATTGGTTCCACTTCCCAATTGTGTGTGTGTGCAGTCATTGTCATAGAGATTGGTCTTTATTTTGCCATTAACTGCGGCCTCTGGTCCACATCCATCTCCTGTATAACAAGCATTAAATGTGTCGGTCTGGTTTGTGTTCTGTTTGAGAGCCACATTCCTACCCCCGCCAATGTAGATGGAGCAGATGTTTGCAACTCTTCCCCCTTCAATCCGTAACTTGTTGATCAGACCAGCCCCAGAGCAAAAGACATCAATCTCGTGCGGACTAACTACAAACCTTGATTCATTTTCACATGAGGCAGTCTTCAACTTATTATCTTTGATGAGAAACTGTCGAGGAACTAAAACTCTGATACAGACAACAGACTTAATGTGGGAATTCGGAATCGCGGTCTGAATAAGTCGTGATCGTAGAAGATAGAATAAATGGTGAAGTCCTGATATGTGTTTGTGTGCTACTTTCACTTTTGTGAGAGCGTGAAGTCCAAAAAATGTTTTTATAAAGAAATAAAATCAAATATTGTGGTCATGCAAAACGACATAATGGCTTAGAAAAGTTAATTATGGAGAACATAGTTCCGAGTAAACGAGAGAGAGGAATGCCTAGAAGAAGATGGGCGCAGGATAATACAGAATAGCTGTGATTGGCTGTTGCTGATGGTGAATACTACATGGGGAACAGTGAAAACTTCTGAGTAGCTGTAATTTGAGCGGAGTTCTAGCACGTACAAGCTAAATGATAATGATGATGATTATAATGATCATAAATGATAATGATGATGATAAATGATAAATGATAATTATGAGAATGATGATAAATGATGATGATAAATGATGATTATAAATGATAGTGATGATAATGATGATGATAAATGATAATGATGATAATGATGATGATAAATAATGATGATAAAAGATGATGATAAATGATAATTATGATAATGATAATAATGATTGTAATAATTATGATAATAATGATGATAATGATAAATTATTAGGACGATAATGCTGACGACGACTATAATGATGATGTTGATGATTTGTGTATCAATATATGACAGATGCTTATTTAAGATATTTCTTTAACGTTTGAATACTGGAGGTCAAAAGACAATGAAACATCAAGACTGTCATTTTTTTTCATAGAATCTGTCCAATTTTCAGTAGACAATGACCAAAATATAAATAAAATAAAATGAAGAGTCAACAGTCACAGCCACAACAAAAAAACAAGGATTGGTACACGGTGCTACCTTCAGTGGTTAGTGAACTGGACTATAAAGGACAAGAGGTGGGGTTCGATCCCAACCGACGGCTTCCGGTTCACCTAGCCTTAAATAGTACCGGATCTTTTTTCTGGGAGAGTAAAGCGGCATTGGCGTAATACCGACCACATTACCCCAAAAATCATGTGCCGAAGGTCTGTAAAATTTATGGTCACTAACACCATATTCCCTATACATCACCTGGCGTGACGGTTGAACTTTACCTTTTTTTTTTTTAAACACAGTGCTACCTGGCATATTTTAAAGATGAATATGTCATGAGTGCAACACATATGCAGATAAACATCACAAGAATAGCCAAATTCATTATCTGCCTAAATTACTGAAACCCAACAGGTTGAAAAGTGTTGACCAGACTTGGGCACTCTACATGGGATAACCGTGATCTTTAAAATGATCAGGGATTTTTTTCTTCCACAAAACGTCATTAGACGCGTCAGCCCTTGATTAACACTTAGTCGGTCAACAGACGAAGCACATGTAACATATAAATAAAGAAGCAACACGTTTTCATACTGATTTTGTCACAGATTATGTTTTATTAAGTGTGACATTCATGTAGAAGAACAGTTTTATATTTAAAGCATTGCCAGATACTATGAATCATTTGAAGCTAAACTAAAAGCTACTACTGTTTGTGTGTTAGTTAAACAGCCACCATTTTATATATCGTATTATGAAGGCAAATAATAATCATCATCATCATCGAGTGCCATCTCCGCAACAAAGGTTGGCTGGCTACCATGGATCGCCATTCCACTCTATTTCTTGCTTTGATGGTGCAGGTTGTCATAGATTGACTTGTCCATCTTTTGATGTTACTCGTCCATGTTAGTCTTGGTCTGCCTCTGCCTCTTTTACCTTGTATTTTCCCTTCCAATATTACTTTAAGGCTGTAATAAGGCTGTTGTGTCTTTTAACGTGCCCCAAAAATTTCCTTTGTCTTATTTAGTAGTTCTCTTTTTATTTTTAATACACACATTTTTTCCTTCTAAAATAGGCTTGGATATGAGGGTACATCTTATACTCTGATAATCAATTGTTGGTTACTTCTGCCCTTTTTAGTATATATAGGATCAGTTTCATTCTCACAAAACAGAAGATTTTTAAAATAAACAAAAGGAATTGAAAACTCGGCTGTAAATCAGGGAAACCTAACCAATCAAAGTCAACCTTTAGATGTATGTATTAACAAGAAAAACAAGTAAATGAATTTAAATATCTGGGAACATTGTTAACCTCAGATGGTAGAAGTACAACAGAGGTGAGATGCAGCATTGTTCAGGCAAAACTAGCTTTCCAAAAAATGAGGAAGATACTATGCAAACCATTTTGGACAATAGAAACAAGAAAAAGAGTACGTAAATGTATTATAGAGCCAGTCTTAACGGATGTGAATCATGGACAACAGGACAACAGACAAGAAAATCACTGGAGGGTGTAAAAATATGGTTTTACAGAAGAATGTTGAGAATACCATGGATAGCTAAGAAGAGTAATGAAAACGTTCTGAAAGAGACCAAAGCAAAAAGAGAGTTAATTTTCAATATTAGGAAGAAACAATCATAATTTTGGCCATGTAACGAGAAGGGAACAGTTGGAATATATTTGTAACAACTGAAAAATTCGAGGGACGAAGAGATAAAGGGAAGCATAGAGAAAAGATACCAGACAGCTTAAGAGAATGGCTCTGGTAGAAGGTCAAAAACGGAAATGATAAATAACTGTCGAGATCGAAAATTATGGAGAGACATGGTCGCCTACGCCAGCATGCACGGTTCCTGATGATGATGATTAATACGCTATTTAAGATTTATGGGACTTATGAAAATGAAGTGTATGCAGTGCCTAACATTGGAGCTTAAACCATCAGGGCAGAGGCCTAACATTTCGCAAGTTTGTGGATGGGGTAAAGCTTTATGGAATGCTGTGAGACTGTGGTTAAATCATTTATGAATTGTGGCATTAGTAATGTACCAGATGGTACAGAGGACAAATTGTTCCACGAGGCTGTCATGTGACTCTCATTTAGCCTGGCGAAAAATGTCTGAGTTTTGACGAAAAAGATTAAAAGATATTCTATTCTAGTTACTTGGGGGTGCACAAGCGCCTGCGACCTGCAGTCGCAATAGCAGGGTCAGCGCACCATCAGCCGACCAAGACCTAGCAGTTCTACCTCCTCGTGGTCTCCCCTGGTAACAGTCTGCGTCAAAACAGGCTGGCTAACAGAAGCTAGGATCGCCGTGTTCCCTGTAGAGGTGGCTGTTACTGATATAGAGAACACAGTTTTGCAGTACCTCTGGGCAGGACTATTCCCAGCATAGCCTGGGACAGACGAACTCCAACCTCTCCAGTAAGAGCTGGGAATGTCAAGAAAGCCATTACAACCGGCCACATCTAATGAGTCAAAGAGCAGCAGCTCGTATCAACTCGTGGCAATCAGTTAATAATAATAATAATAATAATAATTTTAGCTACATGTGATATATCTTATAGTATACCTAGGCAGTATTTGAAATACTGTATATTTACTGTAATATTCAAAGATGGCGTTTCCTTCCCTCAAAAACATTTACACAAATGAGGTGAGTCTCAAATGCCGGAAAATTCGGTACATGCGTTTATGTGTTCTCCTTATAATGTTTTTAAATAATAAAATTTTACTGTTTCCATTTATTGTGTACAAACAATAATAGTAACAACAATAACAGTAAAAATTATTTTTGCAATAACAGGCATCATCAAGTGTCAAGCCTGCTGGCGTAGGTGATCATGTCTCTCCACAACTTTCGATCACGACAGTTATTTATCATTTCTGCTGTTGGCCTTCTGCCAAGCCATTCTCTTAAGCTGTCATGTCTGGTATCCTTTCTCTTTGCTTCCCTCTATCTCTTTCTCCATCAATTTTCCCAGTTGTTACAATATGTTCCAGCTGTTCTCTTCTCATTACATGGCCAACAAATGATTGTTTCTTCCTAATATTGGAAATTAGCTCTCTTTTTGCTTTGGCCCGCCTCAGAACGCCTTCATTACTCTTCTTAGCTGTCCATGGTATTCTCAATATTCTTCTATAAAACCACATTTCTACAGACTCCAGTGATTTCCTTGTCTGTTGTCCTATTATCCATGATTTTTTGCACTGAGGTGATGCCTTTTTCTTTGTTGTTACCATTACTTCTGCCTTTTTGCTATTAAGGCTGAGTCCTTTATTTTTGCTTTCTTTCACTATAATGTCTAACATTTCTTGTAACTCATTTTCACTCTTAGCCTTTTAGACTGTATCATCAGCATACCTTAGATTATTTATATTATGACCCCCGATTGTTATTCCAGGCATGCCCCTTATGGATCTTAAAATAATCTCACTATAAAAATTAAACAATAACAGTAGTAAATAATGCAGTTATTAAAATAATAATTATTATTATAACAAATTAGTTTAGTGTTTTACTGTTAACAAAAGTTCAGTATTTGTTGTGTTACTTAAGTTGCTATTTATTATTTACATTACAGTTTTTCTTTATTTCTGACTGTTTCCTTATTTCGATTGTCGCACCTGATATAAATACTTGAGAGGCAGCTCACAAAATGTGTACTTACACTTTACATAGATGCTATACAATTTTTTTTAAAGTTGATTTACAATAATGTAGTAATGTATCTATTGTATATGTATATCACATAATCATTAACAAATGCAAGATAAAATGAGCATACTTGATGAGAAATTACAACAGGTGAGACTGAAAATAAATAGAGATGAGACCAAAATTATGAGAATTAATGCAGCTTGGAAATGACCAAATAACAATAGGAGAAATGCCTCTATTAGACGAGATGTACAATCTAATATATATCTGGACAGTAATATAGACAAAGAATGAGGAACAGAGAATGAAACCAAAATAAGGATATAAAAAGCAATAGGAGCATACGTTGCACTGGAACACATTGAAATCAAAAGAAATTAGTTTAAATAAAAGTAAAAAAAAAAGTAAAGAGCCCCCATCACGCCAAGTGGCGTATAGGGAATATGGTGCTAGTGACCATAAATTTTACAGACCTTCAGCACATGATTTTTGGGGTAATGTGGTCGGTATTACGCCCGTGCCGTTTTACTTTCCCAGAAAAAGTCCGCTACCCATTTAAGGCTGGGTGGACCCGGAAGCCGTCGGTTGGGATCGAACTCTACCTCTTGTCCTTTGTAGCCCAGTTCACTAACTACTGAGCTATCGAGGCTCAATTAGGTTAAATGCAAGAGTAAAAATGGTCAACTCCAATGTTAAGTCAGTCTTATTATATGGCTGAGAAACATGGAGAACAAAAATGGCAATCATGAAGGTACAGGCCGTCATTAATGGATGCTTACGCTGAATAAAAGGATGGAAATGGCAGGACAAAATCACTAACATAGAATGATGGAAATGTACCAGTCAAATACCAGTGGATAAGGAGATACAACGAAGACGATGGCGCTGGATAGAACGCACACTGCGGACGCCGACTGAGGGTATATCACAACAGGTCCTTTCTTTCTTCATCTAGTTCACGTATTAAAAGCTGCTGAATGTATAATTGTCTATTTTATTATTGATCGTTTATGATGAGTCTAACTTTAGTTCAGCATCGTTTATAATGAGTCTAACATTAGTTCAGCATCGTTTATAATGAGTCTAACATTAGTTCAGCATCGTTTATAATGAGTCTAACTTTAGTTCAGCATCGTTTATAATGAGTCTAACTTTAGTTCAGCATCGTTTATAATGAGTCTAACTTTAGTTCAGCATCGTTTATAATGAGTCTAACTTTAGTTCAGCATCGTTTATATTTATAAAAAATAGCATTTAAAAGCGAGTCCTACATAAACCATAATACAATTTTCAAAAGTAGCAAAATGTGAACATTTGCAATGTTAGAATGACTCTGGTTGTTCCGTACGGAGCAAGTTTAAGCAGCAGTTTCGAATTTCTTCATCACTTTGTTGATTAAATTTGTCAATCTGTGTCTGTAGCGTTGAAAGGAGGCCGTTCTGAAATAGATAAAGAGTCAATCATGTGTGATCAAAATAGATAGAATGTTGAACTGCATAAAATTCCAGATAAAGGAGATCAGACGTGGGTGGTTATGGTAAACAATACAATTACTCAACGTTATTATCACTAAGGCTGTCATTATGTACACATTATAATTAAGAAACATCAACATTAACATCATCAACATTAACATCATCAACATTAACATCATCAACATTAACATCATCAACATTAACATCATCAACATTGTTATGCTTGCTTTCGACCGGGGACTAGAGTGTTCTAGTAGACTAGAGAATTCCTCTTCATCATCCGCACTTAAAAGGACGTTAAGTGGGCGTGTCTGCGTTGTGTTGTGGTTTGCAGTATAACTGTGATATTTGCGCCTTTCGGCCCAATAGATCCGACTTCAGCATGACATTTTTGAGTACCGGGTTGTCTTCCCTCTTCGATCCCTACTCGGTTGACCAGACTAGACAGGTTAATCTGTTACTAGAGGCACCGCGGAGAGGTGGAGCAGGGTCTGGATGGTTTTGGTTCACCGATCCTGGCGCAAGCCATCAGCTGTGGGTCGCTGACAACTTCTAGCTCTGCTGCTGTCAGGCTCGCGTTCCATCATTGTTATTACCAATGCTTTTATTTCTTAGAAAAAAATTACCGCAACCACAAAAGAACTTTTGATAGAATACACCATAAACAACATATAGACTGCCTGAAACATATACATCTAAATGACACAGACATACGACTAATAAGAAATTTATACTGGGAGCAAACCGCAATAATAAAATACAGGAAATAGAACTCTACACCCATGGATATAAAAAGAGGAGTAAGACAAGGATGCATCCTATCTCCAGGCTTGTTCAATCTATACACTGAGCAAATCTTAAAAAAAAACATCACAGAGATGCCAGGCCTAAACATTAATGGAAAGATAATCAATAACCTAAGATATGATAATGATACTGTATTACTAGCAGAAACTCATAAAGATCTACAACAATTACTTAATGAAATAAACATGACAAGCAAAAAAAATATGGATTAGATATGAATATCAAAAAGACTAAAACCATGATCAAGATAATGCTCAAAACTCACAAGTGAATATTAAATTTGAATAATCTCTAACTGGAGACAGTTCCGAGCTATAACTACCTTGGACATACTATAACCAGTGATGGAAAATGTAAAACTTAAATAAATAAAAGAACAGGAATGGCAAAAAGTAATTTTAATGCCATGAAAAATATATTAACATCAAAACAACACCAGGGATAAAAATAAGAATAGCAAAATGTTATATCTTCTCAACATTCCTTTATGGTGCAGAAACATGGACATTAGACAAGAAAGCATAACTGAAAATTGAAGCCTTTGAAATGTGGATTTATAGAAGAATAGGAAGAATTGGGTGGAAAGAAAATAAAACAAATGATTAAGTCCTACAACCAAAAAATGGAAAGAGAACTACTAAACACAGTTCAAATGAGATTTTTTTTTTTTTTTTTTTTTTTTTTTTGGGGGGGGGCATGTTAAAAGACACAACAGCCTACTAAAAGTAATCGTGGAAGGGAAAATGCGTGTCATATGCTGGATACTATTTTACTGAACGGCTTCTCTCGTTACTAAATTCGCAAATATTAAATAGATTCGACCGCAGAATGAACAAAATGTATTTGTGGTACCAGGCCTGGATTCCTTCCTCCTGAGCCTTTAGTCTTCTGAATTTAACACCAATGTTTCACTCCTGAGCCTTTAGTCTGCTGAATTTAACACCAATGTTTCACTCCTGAGCCTTTAGTCTGCTGAATTTAACACCAATGTTTCACTCCTGAGCCTTTAGTCTGCTGAATTTAACACCAATGTTTCCCTCCTGAGCCTTTAGTCTTCCGAATTTAACACCAATGTTTCCCTCCTGAGCCTTTAGTCTTTCGAATTTAACACCAATGTTTCCCTCCTGAGCCTTTAGTCTTCCGAATTTAACACCAATGTTTCCCTCCTGAGCCTTTAGTCTTTCGAATTTAACACCAATGTTTCCCTCCTGAGCCTTTAGTCTTCCGAATTTAACACCAATGTTTCCCTCCTGAGCCTTTAGTATTTTGAATTTAACACCAATGTTTCCTCGAATGTTGCTGTGCCGTTTTTTATTTATTTTTGTTCTCCATATGCTGCGATCCGATGCAAGATTTTCCCAATTTTTTTCACTGGCAGAGAATTCACTCAAGGAAGCCCTGCAAACATCATCTCTGAACTGGTCTGCCCTTCGATCTCTTTCCGTCCCTAAGTTCGCTATACAATAATTTGTTGGGGGGAATACGATTGTTTTCTATTCTTCTTACATGACCCAGCCATCCTAGTCTCCGGCTCATAAGTGTTGCCATGATGGATGGGAGTTTGGCTCGTTGCAAGACATTAGAGTTGATTACTTTGTCCTGCCTGTTTACTCTGTACTGAATACAAAAAAAAAAGTGTCGAAATGAATACCGATGCATCTGTAAGGATCCCCATTAAGAGATGTGATTACTTCATGGGTCTTACAGTCAGCACTAATCTAATAATTAACATTATTTCCGAAAAACAGAAATGCATCACGCAGTATCGTCAATGAAAGTAAGTTAATTTATCTTACAGATTGACATCTCATGACCTAATTGGAACATCCATTTCCGCATGTGACATGACACCGCAAAAGCGTCGCAGCTGTTTCCAGACAAAAACCGCGAATATCTTTTAATTAATTTTGTCAACATAAAATATTTGCTTTAGTTTTCAGGCTTGAAAAATCTGTAAATTTGTTGGAACAACGATTATGTTTTATTTTTTATTATCCCAGCTTTTAAAATGCACACAATTGCATATGTAAATAAATAAAGGATTTCCTGTAACATACAATTTGGCAGTGAAGTACATTACACTTGTAGGCCATGTTTCATGATTTATGCTCCTGGTAGGGCGAGAAAGAGAGAAGATGCTAGATAGTTTGATGTGGTAACAGTCAGCAAGAGAATAGGTACAACCCATTGTTGACGGAGAATTGTGGAAGGACAAAATCACCGCCTACGCCAATCGGTATGGCACATAATGATGTCAGATCTATTAGTTAATAGTAAAGTAAAGTAAAGTAAAATTCCCCCGTCACGCCAAGTGGCGTATAGGGAATATGGTGTTAGTAACTATACATTTTACACATGATTCTTCGGCACATGATTTTTGGGGTAATGTGGTCGGTATTACGCCCGTGCCGCTTTACTTTCCCAGCAAAAAAATTCGGTACCTATTAAAGGCTGGGTGAACCCGGACCCCGTCGATTGGGATTGAACCCTACCACTTGTTCTTTGTAGTCCAGTTCACTAACCACTGAGCTATCGCAGCTCCCTTATTAGTTATTAGCTCCCATCTTATTAACCACCTGATATAAGGACTACGTTGACCACAACAACTGCTCTATAGCCTTATTCCAGAACTTGTTGACGTCAATGCAGGTTTAATATTGTCTTGAAATATGATCAATCACCAACATCGTCATCTTCATACATCTCTTGGCATTTTTTTCTCTGTTGCTATTTGTTCCTTAATAATCTCCATGGTTTGGTCTCAAAATCAAATCAACGATAACCTTATGGTTGTGCCACTGCCGTGATCTCTAACTTGATTCAACTCCTCCTTGACCATGTTTAGTCTTTTCTTAAATTCTTTCACTGATACTGTTTGCTGTTCAGTGAGTAACTACTGGACAATATAATGTACATGCCGTTGAATATTAAGTTCATCTGTGTTGTCTCTAAAAACATCTATTATGTTTTTAGCTGGCGAGACAGGAGAGTGTCAGACTGAAATAACGTCAACTGTTTCATCAACCCACCTCCCTATTCATTAAACTGGGCTTACGTGACGTCAAAGTATAAACGAACGGACATGCTTGGCGAGAAACTGAACAAGACATCAGTCTCTGTCTGACGTTCTCCGGGCGGCGCAGCATTTAAAGTTAGGACAGCATCATCATCAAGTACCGGACCTGCTGGCGTAGGTGATCATGTCTCTCCACAACTTTCGATCATGACAGTTATTTATAATTTCTGTTGTTGACCTTCTGCCAAGCCATTCTTTTAAGCTGTCTGGAATCTTTTCTCTTTGCTTCCCTCTATCTCATCGTCCCTTAATTTTTCCAGTTGTTACAATATATTCCAGCTGTTCTCTTCTCATTACATGGCCAAAAAATTATGATTGTTTCTTCCTAAAATTGGAAATTATCTCTCTTTTTGCTGTGGCCATGGTGTTCTCAACATTCTTCTATAGAACCACATTTCTACAGACTCCAGTGATATTCTTGTCATGTTGTCCTTTTGTCCATGAATCACATCCATATGTTAAATTATGATATGCTTTTATCTTTTATCCGAAAATTTGACGAGAAACAGTTAAGAAAGAGATGGACGTTTAGAAATTTGGTAGTGGCGATACAATGTCAATGTGTCGCATTTGATTGGTAAACATATAAAATGTGTCAAGTTTATGTTGGTCAACATATTAATTATGACGCCTTTAGGTTGGCAGACATATAAAATGTGTCAAGTTTAGGTTCACAGACGCATGAAATGCGTCGCCTCAGTTTCCTAAACATATAAAATATGTCGACTTTACGTCTGTAAAGATATAAAATATGTCACCTTAGGCTGGTAAACACATAAAATATGTCACCTTCGGCTGGTAAACACATAAAATATGTCACTGTAGGCTGGTAAACACATAAAATATGTCACCTTAGGCTGGTAAACACATAAAATATGTATAGATCTGCTTACTACAAGAACAAACTTCTGCGCAGAAGGTCCTATAGTGCTCTCCCATTTGGGGATCTTTACAGTCCGCGGGCGAAACCAGGCTGCAGACATCGAAATCGAGATACTGTTGCTGATTCTGGCACGGCTCTAAAAAAAAAAGGAGGGAAATAGGAGATCATAGAAGACTAGGTGTAAACATGGGGTGTGATCTACGTGGAGAGGTGGGATGGTGTGTCTGAAAGAAATAGTAAAGTAGCAGGAGAGGGGGGGGGGTGTGAGGCGGTACTGGGATGTGCAGTGAAAGAGAAGAATATGACATAATACGCATTGATAAGGATGATAAATGTATCTTCTACCTTTTAGCTCCCAGTGGAGCATAGGTCTTCAACAAACACTTTCCAAGTCGTTCTGTTTTTTTGCAATTCTTTTAAGATCATTCCATGTCTTCCCCATCATCTTCATCTCTGCTTCAATCTGTCTTCTCCAAGAATTCCTTGGTCTTCCTCTTTGTCTTTTCCCCTGGGGATTCCAAAAAAGGGCCTGTTGTGTAATACTCTCAGTTGGTTTCCGTAGTGTGTGTCCTATCCATCGCCATCGTCTTCGCTGTATTTCTTTATCCACTGGTATTTGACCGGTACATTTCCATAATTCCACGTTTGTGACTTTGTCCTGCCATTTCCATCCCTTTATTCTGCGCAAGCATCCATTAATGAAAGTCTGTACCTTCGTGATTGTCAATTTTGTTATTCTCCATGTTTCACAGCCATATAATAGAACCGACTTAACATTGGAGTTGAAAATTTGTATTTTTGTATTTAGCCTAATTTCTTTGGATTCCATATGTTTCCCAGTGCAATGAAAGCTCCTCTTGCTTTTGATATCCTTATTTTGGTATCGTTTTCTGTTCCTCCCTCTTTATCTATATTACTGCCCAGATATATATATAAGATTGTACGTCTAGTAGAGGTATTTCTCCTAGTTTTATTTGGTTATTGCCAACTGCATTAATTCTCATAATGTTGTAATGTTGGTCTTATCTCTATTAATCTTTAGATGATAAATGTATAAGGATGATAAATGTATAAGGATGATAAATGTATAAGGATGATAAATGTATAAGGATGATAAATGTATAAGGATGATAAATGTATAAGGATGATAAATGTATAAGGATGATAAATGTATAAGGATTATAAATGTATAAGGATTATAAATGTATAAGGATTATAAATGTATAAGGATGATAAATGTATAAGGATTATAAATGTATAAGGATGATAAATGTATAAGGATTATAAATGTATAAGGATTATAAATGTATAAGGATTATAAATGTATAAGGATGATAAATGTATAAGGATGATAAATGTATAAGGATTATAACTGTAATTTGGTAAAGAGGGATCGTGACTCCTGTAGATGGGTGCCAATGAATCTACAAACATAGAAAATGTAAATCCTGAAATGTTTCGCCTGGCGAAACCACGTCAGGGGGTGAGAGCCCAAAGCAGGAGAAAGGGGGACGCGGGGGAGGGGGGAGGGAGGGAAGAATGGTGTGGTGAAGGAAGAATCGGAAGAGAGAGTGAAATGAAAGAATGAAAGGGGTAAGGGGAGAAATAGAGAAAGAGAGAGAGAGAGAGAGAGAGAGAGAGAGAGAGAGGTGTAACAGGTTACGAGAAATATATATATATATATATATATATATATATATATATATATATATAGAGAGAGAGAGAGAGAGAGAGAGAGAGAGAGAGAAAGGTGTAACAGGTTACCCGTGATAGAATAGAGGACTATAGAAGACGAGGTGTAAACACAGGCTACGATCTACGATGTGGGATAGGATGGTAGTGAGTCTGAAAGAAATAATAACATAGCAGATAGGTGAAAATGGACGAAACAAAGAGAGAGAGAGAGAGTAAGGTGGTACTGGAATATGTAGCGAAAGATAAGAATATGCAATATATGTATAGAAAAGGGTTATAAATATAAGTTGGTAAAGATGGATCATAACTTCTATAGTTGTGTGCCAACGTACCTACACACACACACAACAATATACATTTATTTATATATCTATCTATCTATTGTCCTTTCGAGCCGAAGACGGCACATAGGGCAGAACCACAATCACAAAAAACAGAAACCTTGCGTGCCAAAATGTCACATATTGCAGAGATCACTGCTTCCAAAACCTATGGCTCTGTTTCCATAACAATATTTTTTACAATGACAGCTTGTCAAGCCATCGATCAATCTCTTTAGTCGCCTCTTATAACATGCCTGGAAGGTCACAGTGTCACTATTCTTTACTTCCCTCATAATGAGGCCCCGGTAACACACAGGAGGTTTATTTATATATATAAATAAAGTAAAAAAGTAAAGAGTCACGCCAAGTGGCGTATAGGGAATATGGTGTTAGTGACCATAATTTTTACAGACCTTCAGCACATGATTTTTAGGGTAATGTGGTCGGTATTACGCCCGTGCCACTTTACTTTCCCAGAAAAAAAATCCGGTACCTATTAAAGGCTGGGTGAACCGGTGCCCGTCGGTTGGGATCGAACCCTACCTCTTGTCCTTTGTAGACCAGTTGACTAACCACTGAGCTATCGCGGTTCTCATATATATATATATATAATTATTTAGTAAATATATATAACTATTTAGTTATTTTGTCATGCAATTTCCATCCTTTTATTCTGTACAAGCATCCATTAATGAAGGTCTGTATCTTCATGATTGTCATTTTTGTTTTTCCCCATGTTTCACAGCAATATAATAGAACTAACTTAACATTGGAGTTGAACATTTTTATATTTGTATTTAGCCAAGTTTCCTTAGATTTCCATTTGCTTCCCAGTGCAACTGTCTTTACGTCACACTGTACCATTGCTGGGGCTCACGATAGAACCAGAAAAAGGCCGCTTGGTCAAAGCAGTCGCTACGACATGTGAGACTCAGGATTTATATTTCTTCACCGATAGGAAAAATCCTTTCTGTCTACCATGGGTTTCGAACACCGAAAGCCGGCTTTTTAAGTGTGTGTTCAAGACCCTAGTGATCAGGAGAATTGAAATTGACAAGAGTGGAGATGTGGAGGAGATACCCACAGAAACGATCCATTAATCATATACCAGTTTCACTAATGTAGGTCTTCTGGCAGAGTTGGCAGATGATCACGTTGTGAGAAGTGACCCTCCCCTTATCTCAAAATTGTCACTGTAGTTGTTGTAGTTGTTGTAGTTGCTGTAGTAGTTGTAGTTAGTCGAAGGCCCCGGTATCACTGCAAACGAATTAAAATCCATAATTGCTCAACTGCCCGTGCCAATGGAATCATCCGAATTAACTTCTCATCATCGCATTTAAGGATCCAAACAAAGAAAAACTAAAGTGAACGCAGTCACACTGTCCTTCGTTATACGATATCATCGTTCATTGTAAATAATCGGAATATGAAAACACGATCCGGGTGAAATACACAGTTCAGTGTGTGCACAGAGCACTAAAGTCAGTAGATCCGACAGCGAGCCGGACTTAGAATAGGAGGAAACTGAAGCATGGAACACTTTTCAAACAGAGCCTCAACGGCTCATGATTGCCGTTATGAAAAGCAAGTTTGTCAGTCACAAGCAAATACGGACATGTGTTATAAACGTGACGCTGCATGCAAGTGTTCCGCAAAATTGAAGTGCGATTAAAACCAGCACGTCTCGAAAGTATATTCTCTTCTTCTCTCTCCACTTCCGCTTGTGTCCGATAGAGTGTCGAGTGAGATACAATGATCTGGTTCTCGCCCTTTTGACGGCTTCATTCATTGTTATTTGATTTTGTTGTTACGATTATTTTATGTTGTCTGTCATCTCACACTGGGTTTGCCTCTTGCTCTTCTCCTTTCTCCTCTTGTAATACATGGTTTGTATGGTAAGGAATCACACGGCATGTTTTCTAGATGGATTGCACGGAAGTTAATTGGAAAAAGTCAATTTATTAGTTAAACCACTGTTGTCATGGCAACAAGTGAACTACTTTCTGAAATGACCTACCTATATCGCATACATATTCGATTTCCATAGAAATTCAAGCGTATGTATTAGTAACGGCTCGAATTATTTTCAATTTACTTGTAAGCATTTATTTGTATGAAGAAAAGAAAAGTCAAACTTACGATCACAGTTAGGTCCGTCGCCATAGTAACAGCTGCACAAACAGTTCACTGGATCCAGTACGCCTGCGCCAATCTTACTTTTCATGCACGTCTTCCGGCAATCTGGCAATAAAAAGAGATTTTTTAATTGGTGGTTCCAGATTATTAAAACAATAAGGCAACAAAAAGTAGAACCGACGTACAACCAGAAGCTTTCAAATGGGAGCAAAGATAAATGGCAATGACAAAAACGATAAAGCGATCACTGTCACATGAAAACTATTAAAATACAAGAAACCTGTGGCGATACATAGAAGATATAACAAAACATATAAAATGTGAAAATGAATTATAGTTATACGAGAAAACGACATCGCTGTTTCTGGAGGATTAGCCATTTTGGGTAATTGCTACGGCTATGACTGAAAGGCATCATCGATAATCTGAAATGGTTTTTTCTATTAATGTCCATATTAAAAAAAAGTAAAGTATCCCGTCATGCCAAGTTGCGTATAGGGAATATGGTGTTAGTGACCATCATTTTTACAGACCTTCAGCACATGCCTTTTGGGGTAATGTGGTTGGTATTTCACTCGTGCTGCTTTACTTTCCCAGAAAAAAAATCCGGTACCCATTTGAGGATAGGTGAACCTGGAAGCCGTCGATTAGGATCGAACCCGATCTCTTGTCCTTAGTAGTCCAGTTCACTAACCACTGAGCTATCGCGGCTCCCAAAGTCCATATAACATAAAAGGTAACAGCAAATTTTAGTTTCTAGTCAAGAGGTCGTAAAAGAACTAAATTTAATTACGTATTACAGATATTTATTGTAGTTAGCAATTAAATAGACAGATAAGCAATCAAATATCTATCTGTCTGTCTGTCTGTCTGTCTGTCTGTCTGTCTATCTGTCTGTCTATCCATCTATCCATCCGTCCGTCCGTCCGTCCGTCCGTCCGTCCGTCCGTCGTCTGTCTGTCTGTCTGTCTGTCTGTCTGTCTGTCTGTCTGTCTGTCTGTCTGTCTGTCTGTCTGTCTGTCTGTCTGTCTGTCTGTCTGTCTGTCTGTCTGTCTGTCTATCTATCTATCTATCTATCTATCTCTCTTCTAGTACAACGGGGTCAAGCTATTATTTCTTTGGCGAAGTGGCCGACTACAATGACTTGCTTTAGCTTCCAGGTGCTGCTGGAGGAGCCAGATCTTGTCCTGCCTAGAGGTACTCCTATATTAGGTCCTTTATAGCCCACTACTGCAATACTATGTCTTCTATATCTACAGACTCCCACTATTATAACACTAGGTATTCTATATCTACATACTCCCGCTACTATAATACTAGGTCTTCTATATCAACATACTCCCACTACTGCAAAATTAGGTTTTCTAAATCTACAGACTCCCACTACTATAATACTAGGTCTTCAATATCTACAGACCCCCACTACTATAATATTAGGTCGTCTATATCTACAGACCTCCACTACTATCTTATCTATAATACTAGGTCCTCTATATCTACAGACTTCCACTACTATCTTATCTATAATACTAGGTCCTCTATGTCTACAGACTTCCACTACTATCTTATCTATAATACTAGGTCCTCTATATCTACATACTTCCACTACTATCTTATCTATAATACTAGGTCCTCTATGTCTACAGACTTCCACTACTATCTTATCTATAATACTAGGTCCACAATATATCTACAGACTTCCACTACTATCTCATCTAAAATACTAGGTCCTCTATATCTACAGACTTCCACTACGATCTTATCTATAATACTAGGTCCTCTATATCTACAGACTTCCAATAATATCCTATCTATAATACTAGGTCCTCTATATCTACAGACTTCCACTACTATCTTATCTATAATGCTAGGTCCTCTATATCTACAGACTTCCACTACTATCTATAATACTAGGTCCTCTATATCTACAGATTTCCACTATTATCTTATCTATAATACTAGGTCCTCTATATCTACAGACTTCCACTACTATCTTATCTATAATACTAGGTCCTCTATATCTTCAGACTGCCACTACTATCTTATCTATAATACTAGGTCCTTTATATCTTCAGACTGCCACTACTATCTCATCTATAATACTAGGTCCTCTATATCTTCAGACTTCCACTACTATCTTATCTATAATACTAGGTTCTCTATATCTACAGACTGCCACTACTATCTTATCTATAATACTAGGTCCTCTATATCTGCAGACTTCCACTACTATCTTATCTATAATACTAGGTCCTCTATATCTACAGACTTCCACTACTATCTTATCTATAATACTAGGTCCTCTATATCTACAGACTACCACTACTATCTTATCTATAATACTAGTTCCTCTATATCTACAGACTTCCACTACTATCTTATCTATAATACTAGATCCTCTATATATACAGACTTCCACTACTATCTTATCTATAATACTAGGTCCTCTATATCTACAGACTGCCACTACTATCTTATATATAATACTAGGTCCTCTATATCTTCAGACTTCCACTACTATCTTATCTATAATACTAGATCCTCTATATCTACAGACTTCCACTACTACCATATCTACAATACTAGGTCCTCTATGTCTACAGACTTCCACTACTATCTTATCTATAATATTAGGTCCTCTATATCCACAGACTGCCACTACTACCTCATCTATAATACTAGGTCCTCTATATCTACAGACTTCCACTACTATCTTATCTATAATACTAGGTCCTCTATATCTACAGACTTCCACTACTATCTTATCTATAATACTAGGTCCTCTATATCTACAGACTTCCACTACTATCTTATCTATAATACTAGGTCCTCTATATCTACAGACTTCCACTACTATCTTATCTATAATACTAGGTCCTCTATAGTACAGACCTCCACTACTATCTTATCTATAATACTAGGTCCTCTATAGTACAGACTTCCACTACTATCTTATCTATAATACTAGGCCTTCTGTACTGCTAGCTCGCATCCTGTATGTGCTCACATGATGACTAAATGAGTAGACCTTTTCGATATCCGCCTTTTAAAAGGACATTAAGCGGGCGTGATTGCGTTGTGATGTACTTTAGGTCTGTCATGGTTTTTCAACTCATCACATCCGACATTACATCGGTATCTTTGAGTACCTGGCTGTCTTCCCTCTCGATCCCTTTTCACTTGGCCAAACTAGACTGGTTATTACGTTACTAGAGGCACCACGAAAAGGTGGAGTATGTTCTGAAAGGTTATGGTTTACCGATCCTAGCGCAAGCCATCATCAACTATTGATTCGCTGGTAACTTCAGCTATGTTGTTGTCAGGCATCTTTGCCTCCGAAAGAGACTGACTCGGGTCAATATTTAAAGAGGCAGACAGGAAAATGGAGAAAATGAAGGCAGACTGTGAGACATGCAAAGATATAGTTGAAATAGACAGATTAATATGCGGAGAGTCATGGAAAAAAAAGAATATACCTACCACATTCCTCTATGCTTCTATTGCAGCTCACTGAAAACAGGCAGATAAAATTAGTTGTCAACTAAAGCAAAAAAGAAACAAAATAGAAAAGTGTACAAAATGTGCTCGAAATAAAGATCAATAACATAGGATACATGTAATACAACTTTCTTTCTTTCTTTCTTTCTTTCTTTCTTTCTTTCTTTCTTTCTTTCTTTTTTTCTTTCTTTCTTTCTTCTTTCTTTCTTTCTTTCTTACTCGTTCGTTCGTTCGTTGTATTTAAGTCTCAAGAGTAGAAGTAGTTTGCAGTCTGTTGTTCTTTGTTTAACTTTACACGACTGATTCTTCAAAGCGTTCTAGATATTTTGTCTAACAGTCTCATTCAATTATTTATTTGGGGCTTATTGTTTTTTATACAGTTGTTGATAGATGTTTGGACTGTAGATAGCCGTGTGGACTGTAGGTAACTGTAGATAGCCGTGTGAACTGTAGATAACTGTAGATAGCCGTGTGGACTGTAGGTAACTGTAGATAGCCGTGTGGACTGTAGACAGCCGTGTGGACTGTAGATAACAGCAATACTAAAAAAAAAAAAAGAAGAAAAAAGTGGTATGGTGACAGCTTTACGTGCTAATGGACGAAACAAAAGTCGACGTTTCGGCCAAGTAGGCCTTCATCTGGACGAACAACAAACACAAAAAAATATATATAAGGATATATTAACAAATGTAACTACATGGCGATAATATGCTAGATACTCAAGAGAGGAAAATAAAAAAAGGGGTCACTCTTGAGTATCTAGCATATTATCGCCATGTAGTTAAATTTGTTAATATATCCTTATATATATTTTTGTGTTTGTTGTTCGTCCAGATGAAGGCCTACTTGGCCGAAACGTCGACTTTTGTTTCGTCCATTAACACGTAAAGCTGTCACCATACCACTTTTTTCTTCTTTTTTTTTTAGTATTGCTATTATCATCAGCTTTACAGCAGCTTCGCATCTCTACGCATCTTGGTGCATCTTGATGCCTTTACCTGGACTGTAGATAGCTGCGTGGATTGTAGTTTCTTGTTTCTGTCTTGCCACGTGTAAAATGTTTATGTTGTGTGCATCTTTTCCTTAACATATTCTTTTATGGAAAAGGTAGTGACTGCCTTCTTAATTTTTCTACTTTTTCCTCCCTCAAGCTTATTCCCATCATGTGTCAAACATTTTATTTCGGTGTTGTTTTTATCTTTGTGGTTGTTCTAGAACACGGTGTCTAAGTTATCCCGATAGCACAACATTGGAATCAAGAATGGGTTAAATAATGAAATAAGAGGCAGGATCAGAAATGTGTATCTAAGGGAACTTGTAGAATATGGAGCTAGAATATATTAAGAAAGAAGAGATTAAATTGTGTGATAATGAAAAGCAATTACAAGAAGACAGCTCGTGGGACCGTCGAACAGTTCAAACATCTCAAGAGTGTCAAAGAAGTAAATAAAATCCTGAAAGGAAACTTCCGGTATATGGTGGATAGGCGGCAGGAACCATTGAAGGCTATGCATAAAAAGTGCTCCTTGTTGCAATTTCCTCATATTCCAAGTTCATGGGGGACTTGTTGGTCTCGAGGCAAGACGCCGGCCTCTAGAGAGAGAGGTTGTGGGTTCTAATCCGGGCTCCACTGGTTGGGATTTTTATTTATGATTTCTCTCTGCTGCAACCACCCCTGGTCTCAGCAGCGAGGCCCGGCTTGAAACGTCAGTTACTCATCGACGGAAAAAAACATGAGTGCCATCGAAGTCGGAGTTATATGCCTGTGCGGCGAGGGACCCTTGTGCACACGTCTGCCTGGAAAAAATGGATTAACACGCAAAATTGAGTTCATAGTCTCTAGGGACTTCGTCAGAGTTGAAAGCTGGCGAACGCAACAACAATAACAACAACAACAATGCTGAAACAAGCTAGTAAAACAGAATGGAGAATGCTGTATATTAACAAAAATGAGCGAGAACATGACTGCTTAAACATACTCAGCAGACGTGAGCAGGCTAAGATGTTCAGACACAGGGCACGCCACTGTGGCCTCAAAGCACACCTATGTGAGATAGGGTTCAGTGACCTAGAAACATGATGCTGTAGAACGTCCAGACTTCAGAGCATATCCTACACGACTGCAGCACTCTCAACACCTTAAGAACACAAACATGGTCCACAGAAACAGTCCTGCACGCAAGTTATGGGGAACCGGTGATGACCTGAAACGCACTGTCTTGTTCATGACCCAAGGTGATCTATATGTCCTTATACATAGCAATAGCTGATCGCTGGTGATGATGATGATGATGAGGAAGAAGAAGCAAGACAAAGATGAAGCAGAGAAAGTAAGAAGAAGATGAAGAAGGCGCAAGAGAAGAAGAAGCAAGAGGAGAAGAAGCAGAAGCAGAAGAAGCAAGAGGAGAAGAAGCAAGAGAAGAAGAAGCAAGAGGAGAAGAAGCAAGAGGAGAAGAAGCAAGAGGAGAAGAAGCAAGAGGAGAAGAAGCAAGAGGAGAAGAAGCAAGAGGAGAAGAAGCAAGAGGAGAAGAAGCAAGAGGAGAAGAAGCAAGAGGAGAAGAAGCAGAAGAAGAATAAGATTACAGCCAGAAAGAACCCACCAGAGAATTCTGACACTAAGAGGGAATGGAAGGGAATACAAAAAATAGACTTAGAAGACGATGGATTCATGAAATGGAAAACATCACAACACTATCAGAGCCATATAGGAAACAAGACCGAGTATAGACCCGTACATTCTTCTTTTCTCGACGCTGGAAAGCAACTGAGGCAAAGCAAAGAAAAGTATTGACTACAATGAACTGAATTAAGAACAAATGATAGATACCTACCACATAAATTTGATTGACAGAAAGACAGCGGCTGCGAACATCCAGTACATGGAGGGCCAAGCTGAAACTGAAACTCGTCCGCTAGTCTGAAAACAGACACAAACGTTACTATGGCAACATTTCATATTCTAACAAAATATGGAATTCGGAACGTGACAGATTTGGTTAAATTGCAAAACCAATTTATTGTTGTTTTTTTTTTCTCTCTAAAGTTAAAATCAAGCTCTTGCGTTCGCTCGATGACTAAAGGAATGAAGATCTTCATTAACCGCCCTTAAAAGAACGTTATGTATGCGTGTCTGCGTTGTGTTGTGGTTTGCAGTATAACTGTGACTTTTTTTTTAATTTGCGGCTTTCGGCCCAACACACCCGACTTCAACACGACATTTTTGAGTACCGGATTGTCGTCCCTCTTCGATCCCTGTTCGCTTGGCCAGACTAGACAGGTTAGTATGTTACTGGAGGCACCACGGAGAGGTGGAGCAGGGTCTGGATAGTTCTGGTTCATCGATCCTCGCGCAAGCCATCAGCTGTCGATCATTGACAGCTTCCAGCTCTGGTGCTGAGTGGTGCCTCTGCTGATGGGAGGTGCCTCTGCTGATGGGAGGTGCCTCTGGTACTGGGAGGTGTCTCTGCTGCTGGGAGGTGCCTCTCCTGCTGGGAGGTGGCTCTGCTGCTGATAGGTGCCTCTGCTGATGGGAGGAGCCTCTGCTGCTGGGAGGTGCCTCTGGTACTGGGATGTGGCTCTGCTGCTGGGAGGTGCCTCTGCTGCTGGGAAGTGCCTCTGCTGCTGGGAGGTGCCTCTGCTGCTGAGAGGTATCTCTGCTGCTGGGAGGTGCCTCTGCTGCTGAGAGGTGCCTCTGCTGCTGGGAGGTACCTCTGCTGTTGGGAGGGGCCTCTGCTGCTGGGAGGTGCCTCTGCTGCTGGGAGGAGCCTCTGCCTCATTAAAATCAGGTAAATTGTAAGGTTTTATTTTAAATGGAATTAATTTTTGTTGTACATGCTCTGTGCCTGTGGTATATTTTTGTGAAATATTTGTTTACGCTTTACATGATCTTATTGTTCTGTCTTGAGTAGAGAGGTCAGGTCTAGTATCAGGAAGGGCAAGTACAAGGGAGATAACATGTGCAGAGGGAGTTTATGAATCAAATAAGTCAGAAGACCACACATTTCAAATCAAGATATTTACCAAAATAGGAATTTATGGGGAACGAATGATCATAACAGGAACCAGTCTACTTCAGTCACCTGTACACAAAATTCAAGATTGAAACAAGACATCAGCCTCATGTACATAGGGCAGGCGCCCCAGATTGCTGAAAACATACTTCGAGTCTGCATTGAATATCATAAACTGAGTAAAGCCATTGGCTGATAGATACAACACTACAGGAAAAGCTATACTGGATTCCTCTGCAAGAACTACAAAAGAAAACAGACAGTAAAATGCATACAAGAAATGACGTTGCAGATATAGTCAATACTTTATGCAAACGATGGATGGATGGATGGATGGATGGATGGATGGATGGATGGATGGATGGACGGATGGATGGATGGACGGATGTATGAATGGATGGATGTATGGATGTATGTATGGATGGATGGATGTATGTATGGATGGATGGATGGATGTATGGATGTATGGATGGATGTATGGATGGATGGATGTATGGATGGATGGATGGATGGATGGATGTATGGATGGATGGATGTATGGATGGATGGATGTATGGATGGATGGATGGATGGATGGATGTATGGATGGATGGATGTATGAATGGATGTATGGATGTATGGATGGATGTATGGATTTATGAATGGATGTATGGATGTATGGATGTATGGATGTATGGATGGATGGATGTATGAATGGATGGATGGATGTATGGATGGATGTATGGATGGATGTATGAATGGATGTATGGATGTATGGATGGATGGATGTGTTGATGGATGTATGTATGGATGGATGACTGGATGGATGGAAAGATGGATGGATGAATGGATGGATGTATTAATGGATGTATGTATGTATGTATGTATATATGGACGGATGTATATACGGATGGATGTATGGATGGATGTATGTAAAGATGGATGTATGGATTGGTGGATTTATGGATGGATGGATGAATGTGTAGGATTAATGTATTGATGGATGTGTGGATGGATGTATGGATGGATGTATGTATGGGTGGGTGTATGGATGGATGTATGGATGGATGTATGGATGGATGTATGTATGGATCGATGTATAGATGTAATGATGTATTGATGTATGGATGTATTGATGTATGGATGGATGTATGGATGGATGAATGGATGGATGTATGGATCGGTGGATGGGTGAATGGATGGATGGATGTATGGATAGATGTATGGATGGATGGATGGATGGATGGATGGATGGATGGATGAATGGATGTATGGATGGATGTATGAATGGATGGATGTATGGATTGATGTATGTATGGATGGAGAGATGGATGGATGGATGGATGAATGGATAGATATATGGATGGATATATGGATGGATGAATGGATGGATGTATGGATGTATGGATGTATGGATGTATGGATGTATGGATGTATGGATGGATGTATGGATGGATAGATGGATGTATGGATTGATGTATGTATGGATGGAGAGATGGATGGATGGATGAATGGATAGATGTATGGATGGATATATGGATGGATGGATGAATGGATTGTGGATGGATAGATGTATGGATGGATGAATGGATGGATGTATGGATGGATGTATGGATGGATAGATGGATGTAGGATTGATGTATGTATGGATGGAGAGATGGATGGATGCATGGATGAATGGATAGATGTATGGATGGATATATGGATGGATGGATGGATAGATGTATGGATGGATGGATGGATGGATGGATAGATGTATGGATGGGTATATGGATGGATGGATATATGGATGGATGGATGGATGGATGGATGGATGGATGGATGGATGGATGGATGGATGGATGGTGGATGGATGGATGGATGGATGGATGGATGGATGGATTGAAGGATGAATGGATAGATGTATGGATGGATATATGGATGAATGGATGGATGGATGGATAGATGTATGGATGGATGGATGGATGGATGGATGGATGGATGGATGGATGGATGGATGGATGGATGGATGGATGGATGGATGGATGGATAGATGAATAGATGGATAGATAGCTTCTGAAAATTAAAAAAAAAATAAATTCTGTCTAATACAACTTTCAACAAGACTTTCTGAGTGCAGGTGTACTCTGTATAATTCGCTTTTTTCAATCCTATAGTTTATTGTTTTAAAAAATTATAAACCTTCATTTTTTTTTTTTTTCCTTCCATAAAAAATACTAGGGAATACTCATCTGATGATTTGTGTTTTTTTTTTTTTGCAAATGTTTGCTCAATCTTCCTGATTTTGCAGATATTTTCTTTAAAGTTATAGAGATATAGAGAGAGTCAGAGAGATAGACGAAAAGAGGGAGTGGAGGGGGGGGGGATTAAGGGAGACGACGAATACGAAATGAGAGAGTGAATTAGAAGAGACATAAATTTGTTTTATCAGGGCATGAGTATGAAGGAAATATAAATTTATAAAGAAAAACAAAGAAATAAATATATATAGCGAGAGAGAGATAGACGGATATATATATATATATATATATATATATATATATATATATATATATATATATATATAGAGAGAGAGAGAGAGAGAGAGAGAGAGAGAGAGAGAACGAAATACAGAAGCAGAAAACCCAAGATAAGTGTGAGAGAGAGAGAGAGGTGGGGGGGGAGGTGAGGGAAAAAATACGATTTGGGGAGAAACTAAAAAAAAAAACGTGGGCGAGAGCGTGTCATTGATAGAATTAAATAAATAGAGAAAGTTTTGTATGAGAAAGTGATGAATTGGCATGTTTTTTTTTCGTTTTAAAACATAAACATGAACAGAGACAAATAGAGAGAGAGAGAGAGAGAGAGAGAGAGAGAGAGAGAGAGAATAGATAGAGTATGAGAGAGAAAATGAGAGAGATTTTCATATCTCTTTGTCTGTCCTTGGTGTCAAGGAAAAATGTAGCGTCCTTGACATTCCCTTTTAACTAGTCTCACACGTGTAATATTTTGAGTGACGTCAGATATTTCGTTCGTCCATCTTTTATGAGGTCTTCCTCTTGTATTGTTCCACTTGAAATTCAGTTTGCTTCACGTGTCCAATCTATTTAATTTTGTGCCCCCCCCCCCCCCCGGATGCATGATCGGCTCATTGTATCGGTAACTCGGGTAATTAATTACCCGTGGTGCGCCATGTACTTATGGGAGAGATCATGTATCTTCCAAAATTTTTATCCTTTTGACAATGTTGATAATTATACTTTAAAAGAGCGCCGGCGTCCAACTTGCACTTGGCGCCAGCAACCATAGAGACGACACTGCCTGGATGTAGCTCAGAACTGGTGTTACTCCCACTCTTTCCATAATTTCTTCATTTCTTATTTTCTCTTTCGTTGCCACATTTAATATGTTTTGCAGACATCATATTTCAGTAGTTCTGATTTCTTCATTTCTTATTTTCTCTTTCGTTGCCACATTTAATATGTTTTGCAGACATCATATTTCAGTAGTTCTGATTTCTTCATTTCTTATTTTCTCTTTCGTTGCCACATTTAATATGTTTTGCAGACATCATATTTCAGTAGTTCTGGTTTGTCCATTACTCTTGTCTGTTAATGTCCGCGCTTGACGCTGATTGTACAACTTTGGCAAAATACTGAGTTGGTTTGTCTTCTTTTTCTTCCTCTTCTTTCCTTCCTCATTTGCCTTCCAGCGTCGAGGAGAGATATAATTTGGGTCTCTTGCTCTTCTGTTCGCCTCTGCTACTGTTATGTTTCCTAGTGCTTCTAATATTCCGTCAATCTATCTTTTTCGTGGTCGACCCATGGGTCTGTCTTCTCGCAACGTTTATTGAGGACTCGTTGTATTCGTTTTTGGTCACTCTGCTTTGTCACGTGGCCAAACCATTGTATCTGTTGTTTCTTTATATATTCTATGGCGTGGGTTATTCTTAGCTTTAACTAACTAACTTTTTCTGAGTTGGATATTGCCTTGATTGTATCTATTGGCTCATGTTTTCTTTATGATATCAAGTTTATCTGTTCAACCATTTCATTTTCTTTGGGACTTCCGTTTCCAAGATGGTGGATCTAGTCCACGTCCTCTCGATCGCTGCAGAAAATGCACCCAAGGTCTGATTAATTTCGGATCTTCATTGCACTTTTCTGCGTAAAAGTCAAAATGATGATATGCTTGATACATCTGTGTCGCTAAGACGAGGTCGTAGGTCGACAACAGTCCGTTTTTGACGAATCAAGTGTTGTGAGTGAGACATTCCACCGTCCAGACTTCATCTGTGCTTTACGTCACATTAGTGCTGTTCAAGACCGTTATTGGGATTCTTTGACGCAAGTTATTTCCACGTTACACATTAATGTAAACTACTTCGTCAGTCGCAGTTTTGTCTCTTTGGGGAAGTTGCTTCGTGTATTGTTCGTCGTAGACTGTTTACACTTGAGTAATCAGACATAAGTCTAAAGGTATCGAGATTATGAGTTTGGCGACATTGTGTCCTACGTCATCGTATTGGTTCCCTAAACCGGCCGTGCGCAAATCTTACGGTCTGCTGTTTGATGTGCAACAAGAATAAATTGACGACTGACTGTGTGTCTATATGTTCGGAATTGGAGTCATCAACGATGGCCTAACATCATCAAGTGCTACGATGATCATCATTTTCGGGAGGACGTGACTTACCGGTATATGGGGATAGGCGGCGGGAACAAATGGAGGCTACGCATGAAATGTGTTCCTTGTTGCAGTTTCCTCATATT
Source organism: Megaustenia siamemsis (assembly GCA_032433765.1). Classification (NCBI taxonomy): domain Eukaryota; kingdom Metazoa; phylum Mollusca; class Gastropoda; order Stylommatophora; family Ariophantidae; genus Megaustenia; species Megaustenia siamemsis. The sequence continues at coordinate 20,886,024 of JAVIAB010000106.1, forward strand.
ACAAGTCGCATGTCTGTGTTAGTCACCTCTAGTGACTCGGGCAGATGGTGCTCGTAAACCTGGGAAGGCCGACCATCTAAGGGCAGAATCCCCCGACAGAAAAGATCAACTGCTGCCTTGCAGGAAGATTGGGGACAATCAAAGGCTAAGGAAAGCAAACCTGAAAAAATGCTGGCTGAAATCGGATGCACTGGGCCACTGGCGCAGAACACAGTGCAACGTATTAACGGGTGTTCAGTCAGCGTGGATCTGACAGACTCTAATTGTGATGTTCTGTCTGTGGGGGCGATCAACACACTTAGCCTGACAGCTGACTTCATATGAGAGTCTGGAATCCTTACTCTGATTGAGTCCTGAACGCAGAGAGAGAGAGAGAGAGAGATTTTCTTTGTATCGCCTTGAGTTCATGTTCAGTCTCAATTTCCCAATTGCTCCTTTAAAAAACAACCTGCCAAATGTTCTAACTCTATTACTTATTTCAATTCTCAGTACTTATATGTGATTTTACTATTTCCTACTTAATGTTCATAATCTCTATATTTTTATATGTGATCTGTATATGTGATCTGTATATGTGATCTGTATATGTGATGAAGCCTGGGTGGTTGAGCGGTCAATATCAGAAGGGTCAGAGTTCTACTCCCAGAAGCGACGTATTTTTTTTTAAACCAAAAGTTTGCGGTGTTAATTCACCCAGCCTCTAAAAATGGGTACTGGAGTTTTTTTGGGGGAGGAAAAGGTTACGCCTGGCGTGGTAAGGACCATATCACCAAAAATGTGCTCAGGTCATGGAAAATTATGATCACAGACACTATATTCTCTACGCGCCTAGCATGGCGTTGAGGGAACCTTTATCTTTTCTTTATTGATACATAACAAATGTGAATGTACACATTCCTGTCTAACGTATGTCTTGACAGAAAAATATCATTGATTGTTCAGTGTCGGTTCTAACATTGCCATGGGAGAGGGAGGGAAAGGGGGGAGGTACAATTATAAATTCTTTACACAGTGAGCGGGGGGGGGGGTGGATCGGCTAAATAAACATACATATAAATTCTACGAACGGAAGAGATAAAAGAAAAGAAGACATTAATACAAAGTCTGCTAAAAAGAAAGAATGCAAACTCTTTTCATGAATGGGAAAATAAAAAAAGGGACAGCGCAAATACCTTTTACAAAACAATAAAAGAACAGTTACTGTCTATGTTGTACGCACAAACTTAAAGCAAGTGAAAGAAAGAGAGAAGAGTAGAGGGTGAGAGAGAGGGGAAGAAAGAAGGAGAGAGATGGATAAAATGAGAGGAAGAAAATGAAAGAGAAAGAGAAGGAGAGAGAGGGAGAGGAAGGGAAAGAGGGGGGGAAGAGGGAATGAATGAGAGAGGACAAGAGAGGGAGATGGAGAGAGAGAGACAGAGGAAAGGAGATATAGAGGAAAGGAGATGTAGAGGAAATGGAGAAAGAGGAAGAGAGAGAAAGAGGAGTTGACAGAAAAAGATGGGAGAAAAGAGGGAGAGAAAGAGAAAGAAAGAAAGAAAGTGAGAGAGAGGAGATTGGGTGGGAGGGGGACAGAGAACGGGAGATATAGAGGAGATGAAGAAAGATGAAAAGAGAGAAAGCGGGAGCGAGGGAGTGAGAGAAGGAGATTAGGGGAGAGAAGGAGAAGGAGGAGAGAGAGAGAGAGAGAGAGAGAGAGAGAGTATAGTTACAAATTAGTGAATCACAAAAAAATATATGGCGAGCCAAGATATAAACAAACTGTTTCCTTAATCCATAAGTACTTCAGCAACTCACCCGCCCTCGTAAATGCACATCAGAACCACTTGGTCCCAGTGATGGCCGCACCACTCGGATGTCGCGCAGCCGATCAGTCGATGTTTGGCGTTCACCATCTGAAACATCATCTCATTATTCACTACATTTATTCTGATAGTGACAGCGACTATTTCATTTACTGCTACTAATTTTATATTTACCATTATTACACTACATTACACTACACTACACTACACTACACTACACTACACTACACTACACTACACTACACTACACTACACTACACTACACTACACTACAATACACTACACTACACTACACTACATTACACTACACTACACTATTATTATTTTGATACGACTGCTACTTAAACTCATCATCATCATTATCATCAAATACCATGCTGCTGGTGTAGGTGAACATGTCTCTCCACAACTTTCGAACTCGACAGTTATTTATCATTTCTCTTGTTGACCTTCTGCCAAGCCATTTTCTTAAGCTGTCTTGTATCTTTACTCTTTGCTTCCCTCTATCTCTTCGTCCCTCAATTTTCCTAGTTCTTCTTCTTCTTCTTTCCTTCCTCATTTGCCTTTCAGCGTCGAGGGCAGATATAATTTGCGGTCTTTTGCTCTTCTGTTCGCCTCTGCTGCTGTTATGTTTCCTAGTGTTTCTATTATTCCATCGACCAATCTTTTTCGTGGTCGACCCTTGGGTCTGGTGTTCTCACAACGTTTGTTGAAGGCTCGTTGTGTTGTGTTTTGTTCTTTCTGCCTTGTCACGTGGCCAAACCATTTCATCTGTTGTTTCCTTATATATTCTATGGCGGGGGACATTCCTAGTTTTTTTCTCAGTTCGTCATTTTTGATCTTATCTCTCAGAATGTTTCCTGTCATTCGTGTTTTTCTAATTGTTACAATATAGTCCAGCTGTTCTCATTACATGGCTAAAAAATGATTTTTACTTTAAAAAATTAAAGCAAATAACGAGAAAAGACAGAATCAGAATGATATTATAAGAGAAATAGTAGGTATTGAACCAATCCTGAGCTATATACAAAATAAAATATTCTAGTTTGCCCATCTAGAAAGAATGTCGAATGATTCCATACCATATAAAGCGTATATTAAAAGATGAGAAGGGAGAAGAACAAAGACAAACCCACAGTAAGACGGACAGACAGCACCTTTACTACATATATTCCAATAATGACAACTAATATTGAATTTACTGCTACTACTTTTACGTTAAACGAAACGTTACAGCAGCTTCACATGACAATGAGTGTAGGCGCCATAAGGACGAGAACCAAAACTTTGTACCTCCCTCGGCATCCGAACGTGCACAAGAGGAAGTGGAGAAAGAAAGAAAGAAAGAAAGAAAGAAAGAAAGAAAGAAAGTAAAGTACAATGCCATTAATAATATTCACTATGAAACCAAAAAAAATACTAATATTTATAACAATAACAATACAAAAATACTACTACTTCTATTTGTAATATTCCCTTAAGCAATAACTGCTACTAGTATTATATACTGTAGTACAATACAATACATATATAAGCTATTTAAAATAACATTACTATATATATAGATATTAATAATACTCTTGCTAATACCCCGTCACGCCAAGTGGCGCATAGGGAATATGGTGTTAGTGACTATAATTTTTACAGACCTTCGGCACATCATTTTTGGGGTAATGTTGTCGGTTTTACGCCCGTGCCGCTTTACTTTCCCAGAAAGACTACCCGACTAGACTACCGACGTTCGGACAACCCGTGTTCAATTCCCGCTGGGAGCAGTGTGAATTGTACTCGTGGTTGGAATAAAAAAAAATACCCCCACGGTCGACCCAGCCGTTGGCAGAAATGGGTACCAGGGTATATTATCCTGGGAAGGTGAGGAATGTCGCTTCGCATCTGAGTTTCGATGCTTGAGGCTACACTATACAGAAATATCCGAACATTTCTGGATAGGCGGCCGAGCACATATGGGTATATACTCGCGTGCTAAGACGCCGGTTCAAGTCTCGTACTTTACCTTTACCTTTACCTTTCCCAGAAAAAATCCGTCCCCCATTAAGGCTGGGTGAACCCGGAAGCCGTCGATCAGGATCGAACCCGACCTCTTGTCCTTTGTAGTTCAGTTCACTAACCTCTGAGCTATCGCGGCTCCCGTATGCAACAATAATTACTTCTATTACTCTTGTTAACACAACAATAATTACTTCTATTACTCTTGCTAACACAACAATAATTACTTCTATTACTCTTGCTAACACAACAATAATTACTTCTATTACTCTTGCTAACACAACAATAATTACTTCTATTACTCTTGCTAACACAACAATAATTACTTCTATTACTCTTGCTAACACAACAATAATTACTTCTATTACTCTTGCTAACACAACAATAATTACTTCTATTACTCTTGCTAACACAACAATAATTACTTATATTACTCTTGCTAACACAACAATAATTACTTCTATTACTCTTGCTAACACAACAATAATTACTTCTATTACTCTTGCTAACACAACAATAATTACTTCTATTACTCTTGCTAACACAACAATAATTACTTCTATTACTCTTGCTAACACAACAATAATTACTTCTATTACTCTTGCTAACACAACAATAAGGGACGAATGACAGGAAACAGTCTGAGGGATAACATCAGATACGAAGAACTAAGAAAAAAAAGCTATGAATAATTCCCGCCATAAAGTACATAATGTAAACAACAGATAAATGGTTTGGCCACGTGATAAGATATAAAGACCTAAACACAACACAACGAGCCTTCAAAAACGTTGTGAGACCACCAGACCCAAGAACCGGCACGAGAAAGATGGATTGATGGAATATTAGAAACACAAGGAAACATAACAGCAGCAGAGATCAGCAAAAGACCGTAAATTATACCTCCCCTCGACGCTGAAAGGCAAATGTGAAAGTAAAGAAGAGGAAGAAGAAGTACCAGTTTGAATATTTGGGCTCAATTTTTACGATTTAAAACCAGAAGTATTGGCAACACAGACAAGGCTGAACCATATATGGACAAGCAAAGACATCTCCTTAAGGTTTTTACTAACTATAGTGGGATCTGTATTTCTGTACGTCTGCAGAACAGGGACACTCATTGTCGATTTTGAAAGAACGCAGGCTCTAGTGAAATGGTATAGAATGATCTGGCCCATATCTTATACAGACCCCATCGCCAATGAGGAAGTAGTAAAAAAAAGTAAAGTACCCCCGTCACGCCAAGTGGCGTATAGGGAATATTGTGTTAGTGACCATATATTTTACAGACCTTCGGCACATGATTTTTGGGGTGATGTGGTCGGTATTACGCCCGTGCCGTTCACTTTCCCTGAAAAAAAAATCAGGTACCCATTGAAGGCTGGGTGAACCCGGAAGCCGTCGGTTGGGATCGAACCCTACCTCTTGTCCTTTGTAGTCCAGTTCACTAACCACTGAGCTATCGCGGCTCCAATGAGGAAGTACCCAACACAATCCTATGATCCACATGACCAATTAAAGACGTACTGCCTAAGGTAAAAGAGAGAAGATACAAATGTTACAAGATCTGCGAACCTTGATAATATCATCTGCACAGTGCCAAACAAAGAGAAGAAAAGGCAGGCAGAGAAAGCATTGGGAAGACAATATCATCATCAAGTACCGGGCCTGCTGGCTTAGGTGATCATGTCTCTCCACAACTTTCGATCTCGACAGTTATTTATCATTTCTGTTGTTGACCTTCTGCCAAGCCATTCTCTTAAGCTGTTTCGTATTTTTTTCTCTTTGCTTCCTTCTATCTCTTCGTCTCTCAATTTTTCCAGTTGTTACAATATATTCCAGTTGTTTTCTTCTCATTACATGGCCAAAAAATGATGATTGTTTCTTCCTAATAGTGGAAATTAGCTCTCCTTTTGCTTTGATCTCTTTCAGAAAATGTTCATTACTCTTCTTAGCTGTCCACGGTATTCTCAACATTCTTCTGTAAAACCGCATTTCTACAGACTCCAGTGATTTTCTTGTCTATTGTTCTATTGTCCATGATTCACATCCATATGTTAAGACTGGTTCTACATAACATTTAAGAACTCTTTTTCTTGTTTTTATTGTCAAAAATAGAAGCCAATATCAGAGAATGGATAAGATTAATTTTCGTCACATCTCAGAAAGGGCGCGATAGCTCAGTGGTTAGTGAACTGGACTGCAATGGACAAGAGGTAGGGTTCGATCCCAACCGACGGCTCCAGTTTCACCCAGCCAGGGAAAAAAATCCAGTACCGAATTTTTTTCTGGAAAAGTAAAGCGGCACGGGCGTAATACCGACCACATTACCCCAAAAATCATGTGCTGAAGGTCTGTAAAATGTATGGTCACTAACACCATAATCCCATTACGCCACTTGGCATGACGGGGCGTTTTACTTTTTTTTTTTTTTACATCTCAGAAAACAGCTTCAGATCGTGAAGGTTGGACGCAAATTTGAGATGACGTCATCAAGAGTGTCACATCGACCACCGAAGTTATGGGACTAATGATGTTGATGATGACTGTTACTACTTTCTACATCTACTGTACTACACTAGTACTTATTCTATGAAAAGTAGTACAACTAATGCAACAGCTACTTTTATTACCAGCTACGACAATAGCAGCTTACAACAACCACTTTAAGACAATCTTCTTCTTCTACTCAGGGTTTAGCCGTTAAGTGGCAGTGTGTGCGGAATGCCTCTATTTTACAGCAAATTCGCGATATCTGCGCCTTTCGGCCCGACACATCCGTCTTCGGGATGTGTTGATTTATTTTCTTTACTTATTTTACTATGGCAGCTGCCCATTTTTTGCCAACTCTTTTCCACTTTTAACTGCTAATGGATTAATCGCACACGGGACCTTCTGTTTTTCCCTGTTATCCCAGAGGGCTAGACATAGGATCTCACTGCCCAAAGAAAAGGGGAAGGTTAAGCCAAGAAAAAAACACTGACTCGAAGTGAACAATTACCACCACCTGTGGCAGGATTTCGAACCCGGTACCTTCCTGCCGTAAGGCCAACGTCTTGCCTCTGGACCACCCAGTTCCCCTACTTTAAGACATGAATCAAAACAAAACATAAATTAATAAATGATTCTGTCTCATTATTCTCATCATGATCGCCTACGCCAACCGGTATGGCACATGATGATTATTATTATTCTCATTATTCAAATGACGTACAAGTAATGCTCACTGTTTTATAACTTGTACACCCGTCCCAGGGATAACACTCGCCCTCGTCGGGCAGATAAAGGACTTTCTCCTGGAACCATTGCTCAACGATCTGTGATATATTGCCCGCGCTCTGCTTCCTTCTGCCTACATTAACATTCCCGAGAGCGTTCCGGGCAATTTGCAGTTGTTTGGGACGCGCTGACTGACAGGTGATTGACTTTCTAGCGGTATCTGTGAGCTTCTCACTCCATTCCTGAAAACACAAATATTTCGAATTTGTATGGAAAAATACACATTCCCACAACTGAGTGTTTGAAAGAAAGATAGAAAGACAGAAAAATTAAGGAAGGAAGGAAGGAATTTATATGAGGTAGCATATTACAGAAACTGGTAATTGTGCCATTGATATGGGGTATCATATTACATAAACTGGCAATTGTGCCATTGATATGGGATTATTGAGTTTTTGAGTTATTTGCGGGTCATCATCATTGCACTCCGAACATGTCCCTAGGTGTTCAGATCCCCTCCCCAGCAATTCCCTCAGTGTCCAGCGACTCATGACTCCAGTTCTATGTTGGTTGATAAGTCTTCTTACACGGCCACTAAGTTTCTCATTTCTGGCCGTGCCCATCTTAACTCCCATTTCCATCATCCGAAGAAGTGACGTGGATCTGTGTTTGTCGAAGTCCTGTGCTCTTCCCACATCTCGGAGGGCATTGATGATGTCCACCGGATCCATTGGTTGCCCGTCCCCAACGACAGCGCAGCAAGCCAACCTGTCCGCTCTTTCATTTCCCTGTACTCCCGCATGTCCAGGGACATAGACAAAGGTGACCTTACGTATTTTGGATTTCTGCAACGACTCTACCCATTGCATGCGTACAGAGCCCGCCTCCACTTTTTTTTATCATGCTCATCGAATCACTCAGTATACATGCGTGGGTGTAGTCTTGTGACTCTAACCATTTGAATGCCTTGGTCACTGCCATCACCTTCATTGTCATGCTACTCGTGGTCATGACGTATGCACTACTGTCTTCCTTGACTATTCTGCCTGTCGAGCATGTTGTAAATGCCCATGCACTTCTTTGGTGTGTCGTATTACAGATCCGTCTGTATAGATGACTGCATCTTTCTCATTGGTGTTATCGCAGATGAGACCGTTGACCTTAGCATTAACCACGACCGGGTTCTGTTCCCTACTTTTCCTGTTGAGTGTGACAATGCACGAGAACGTCCCCTTGAATGACGTAGGCACCGGTATCCACTCCTCACCAACGCTGATATTGGTAAGCCCACAGACCTGTTTGATGACATCTTCTGCTCGGCCCACCCATGATTTGCCTCTTTTTAGCCTGGCACCTTTCACCGTGTTGAGCACGTGGTACAATGGATGCTCTTTATCTGTACTAATCTTCAGGTATGCTCGTACTCTCCAGATCTTGATTCTGTCATCCATGGTTGGAAAGTCAAGAAGATACCTCATTGCTACACAGGGAGTGTCCCTCGTAGATCCCAGAATAATGCACATGGCTTCATTTTGTATTTTCTCCAGCCTATCAATTTGAGTCGTACTGACAGTAAGAATTGCCAGGGCATACTCGATTGGTGCGAGGACTAATCCCTGGAGCAGAAGAGTAAGTAGCCTCTGCTCGATGTTGGCAGCTGCCATGACCTTCAATGCGGCTAATCCTTTGCTGGATTTTGTTATCACATGGTCGATGTGGACCCGAAAACACAGGCTGCGACCAAACTTAACTGCGAGGTATGTCATCAACTTGTCCCTGGTCACCTCATCAGCTCCCATTCGTACTGCCGGTGTGGTCGTATTAACGATATGATTGTTAAGGGAGAATCATGAAACTGATGCTAACGATTAGGATTAACCAAGGCACCTGAAACCCCACACCAGGAAGAAATGCGATCGAGTTCTTCTTGCATTGTGGAGGCGATTCCCCGTCTGTCTCTTCCCTGTTGATATGCCAGAATATCATCAGCAAAAGTCAAAGCTCTTTCCTTCCCATCCAGCTGTTATTCCGTGATCGTTATTGTGTACACGTTAAATAGAACAGGTGACAATGGTGAACCTTGTGGCAGCCCTGGACAAATGGATGTTGGCTCGGAAGACCAACTTCCACATCTGAGTATCACCTTCCTCTGAAACAGTGCCGCGGCGATTCATCTAAAGAGTAAGGAGTGCACCGCCAGTTTGAGGAGCATATGCAGTATGGGGTATCATATTACATAAACTGGTAATGGTGTCATTGATATTGGGTATCATATTACATAAGTTGTTGCTTTAAAACGCACCTTGTAGATATATACGATGCCGAAAGTGGTACAAACCAATTTATGAAATCTAAAGGAGCTGCATCATCAGTGAACAAGAAATGTTTCGCTTTCCAATACGCTCAAACGTCAGACGGTAACAAAGATTGTAGAGAAGTTCTTGTGAGCATTTATGTTCCTGCCGTTGATCGAACCAGTCATTTTACTCCCAGTTGCCCAATACACGAAGATACTGTGGCTCCCAGTTTGTATTTCTATTAATTCATTCATTGAGTGCCGTCTCCGCATCGAAGGTTGGCAACCATGAAGCGCCATTCCGCTCAGTCTCTTGCTTTGATGGTTCAGATTGTCATAGGCTGATTTGTCCATTTTTTTTATGTTACTCGTCCATGTTATTCTTGGTCTGCCCCTACCTCTATAACCTTGTATTTTCCCTTCTAAGATTACTTTTAGTGGGCTATTGTGTCTTTAAACATGTCCCAACAATCTCATTTATCTTGTTCTACTTGTGTTCAGTAGTTTGTTCAGTTGTTGACCTTCTGCAAAGCCATTCTCTTAAGCTGTCTGGTATCTTTTCTCTTTGCTTCCCTCTATCTCTTCGTCCCTCAATTTTCCCAGTTGTTACAATATATTCAAGCTGTTCTCTTCTCATTACGTGGCCAAAAAATTATGATTGTTTCTTCCTAATATTGGAAATTAGCTCTCTTTTTGCTTTGGCCTCTTTCAGAACGTCTTCATTACTCTTCTTAGCTGTCCATGGTATTCTCAACATTCTTTTGTAAAACCACATTTCTACAGACTCCAGTGATTTTCTTGTCTATTGTCCTATTGTCCATGATTCACATCCATATGTTAAGACTGGCACTAATCTTTTTCTTGTTTCTATTGTCAAAAATGCATTGCATATTTGTATCTTCCTCATTTTTTTTGTAAAGCTGCTTTTATCTGAGCCATTCTGCAACTCACCTCTGATGTACATCTTCCGTCTGAGGTTAACAAAGTGTCCAAATATTTAAATTCATTTACCTGTTTTAATATTGTTCCACTTGTCTTTATTCTGCACTGAGGTGATGTCTTTTTCTTTGTTGTTACTATTACTTCTGTCTTTTTGCTATTAAGGCTGAGTCCTTTATTTTATTACTCATCCTATATATATATATATATATATATATATATATATATATATATATATATATATATATATATATATCCTATTACTCATACCATGTTTACATTTACAATAAAGTGATACTTTTCCTTGGTTGACAGGCGGTTGTGGTGGGCCAGGAAGTAGAGATGGACCAAGCAAGTGCTTCTTTATATTTACAACAGTGTAGTTGCGGTTAGTCGAAGGTCCCGGTATCACTGCAAACGATGCAACACTACAGACAAAACTATATGGGCCACTACAAGAATTACAAAAGACAGTAAAATTTATACAGGAAACGACATTGTAGATATAGACAATACTTCAGGCGAACGAAAGACAGACAGACAGACAGACAGACAGACAGACAGACAGACAGACAGACAGACAGACAGACAGACAGACAGACAGACAGACAGACAGACAGACAGATAGACTGCAAACGAACTAAAATCCATAATTTATCAATCGCCCGCACCAGTTCTGAATCATCCGAATTAACATCTCATCGCATTGAAGGATCCAAAAAAAGAAAGGCAGCTGCCGTACCCATCGTGGCAGCCACAGCACACGCCAAACGAACATAAGGCGTAACCACACCGAAAGTGAGCGCAGCCTTACTGTCCTTCGTCATACTATAGTATTACTCATTGTAAACAATCGGAATATCGAAACACAATCCGGATGAAATACACAGCTCACGGCGTGCACGGAGCACTGCAGAAAGCCGGACTTGGAATATGAGGAAACTGCAGCAAAGAACACTAATTTTAAACAAAGCCTCAATGGTTCCTGCCGCCTATCCGCCATATTGATCTGAAGTAATTGCAATAGTGTATTTAGCTATAACCACACTACTATCTATCTATCTATCTATTGGCCTTTCGAGCCGAAGACGGCACATAGGGCACACCACAATCTCAAAAACAGAAACCTTGCGCGCCAAAATGACACATATTGCAGAGATCACTGCTTCTAAAATCTATAGCTCTGTTTCCATAACAATACTTTTTACAATGACAGCTTGTCAAGCCATCGATCAACCTCCTTAGTCGCCTCTTACGACATGCCTGGAAGGTCACACTGTCACTATTCTTTACTCCCTCATAATGAGGTCCCGGTAACACACTACTACATAGCTGTAGATTTTTATATCGTTCACTTACCAGCCGATTCATGCTTGCAACAGTCTGCATACCAATAATCACACTACTATATATCTATAGTAGTTATATATAGTGACTCCGACTACTATTTAATTTACACCTGATTATTATAAAAATGGATAGCCATGTAATGTGTATATTGTGATTATATATGTGAACTGACGTTCACGACAGCCGCACTTGGTTACGATTTCATTTTGGATTTGACAGGATAGTTTTCTATTTTGTTTTCTTTAACACATTTCGATTGTTTTTGTTTTGGTTGTTTCGTTATTAGTTGTGTGTGTTTTTTTTTTTTGTTCCTGATGAAGGCCTATTGAGCCGAAACGTTGTTTAGTCTGTGTCGTCCACTTGTCACGTAAAGCTTCTTACATACCATTTTTTTTATTTTTCCTTATATTCAGCTTTACTGCAGCTTCGCATTTTTGTGCCTTAACCCTTTATATATCTATATATTTGTATCGATCACTTACTAGCCTGTTCATTTTTACACCAGAGTGCATACATACCAATAACCACACTTCTACACAACTGTATCTGTATCGTTCACTTACCAGCCGGTTGATGTTTGCAACAGTCTCCATACCAATAACCACACTACTATATACTATATATTTATATCGATCACATACTAGTCTGTTCATTTTTGCACCAGACTACATTCCAATAACCACACTTCTACACAACTGTTTCTGAATCGTTCACTTACCAGCCGGTTCATGTTTGCAACAGTGTACGAACTCTGCTCCGAGGAAACCACCTTTCTGTAGTAATTATGCAGGTCAAGAAGCTCGTCAATAAGTCTCTGACTAACACACAAGACGAAGTTTGTTGTCTGGGCTGTGAAGACAAGTTGTACATATTTGACAACCCTCGAATTAACAATTGATGTTGAAATATGTAAACTAATTGTGACAACGTTTGGGAAACATAACAGTAGGAGAGGACAACAGAATAACAAAAGATGGATTGGCGAAATATTAGAAAAAGTAGGAAACAACAGCAGGAGAAGCCAACAAAAGAGAAAAAAAGTGGATTAATGAAATGTTTTTAAAGAGTAGGAAAACATAAGCTGCAGCGGCCAAAAGAAGAGCAAATGAAGGATTAATAAAATATTTATAACAGTAGGAAACATCACAGCAGGAGAGGCCAACAGAAGAGAAAAAAGATGGATTGATGAAATATTATAAAGACAGTAATGTCGGTAGTGCATAATGTCGTATGCTCTTCACATGGGTTCCGAGTTCGACCAAATTTAGCGACATGTTTTTCGGTCTAACACATTTCGGGTTTCCGCCAACTTTTTAAAATGTGTCCCAGGGATTCTCTGGGAATGTAAGGCGACCTGTCGTCACGGTGATCGCACCATCTAAAATTGTGCCAATAGTTATAGAAAAATATGGACACCTTATCACGGCTATATCAAGAAGCTCGTCAATACAAGACAAAGTTTGCCGCCTGGGCGGGGGGGGGGGACTAGTTGTACATATTTAACAAACCTCGCATTAATAATTGATGTAGAAATACGTAAACTAATTGAAAACGTTTCGGAATATTGTTTCATAGTCGTTGAAATTTAACATTAAAAAAACACTGATTGGTCGCTTACAGTATTGAGGTAAAGACAATCCACCAATGCAAGTACTTGTTTGAAAGGTCAAACAGGAGGCGTTTCATTATTCATCTGCTTAAATACGAAGAGATGACTACTGTTCTTCATTGTCTGTCCTTTAAAAAAAAATCAAGAAATCAGGTGAATATTTTTTAGAATATGAGCAGATCAACATTTAATTAAACAAATAGATAATAGGAGAGCAAAGAAAATACTCAATAGCCACAAGTGGGTGTCAAAATTGAAGAAATAGACCTGGAAAGCGGGAACATACAAGGTAAAAGAGGCAGACCAAGACTAACATGGACGAGTAACATCAAAAGATGGAAAAACCAGCCTATGACAACCTGCACCAGAAAAAAATGTAGGAAGCGAATGTATTGCAAACAAAGAGGGAAGAATGCTAACAGACAACAAAGATTTAATAGATATATGGCAGGAATATATAACGGAATTATTTCATGACGAAAGGGACAATAAACCATTTATAAAATGTACATACAATTATAAAATCTTGAAATCTGAAGTTGAAAAAGCTATAAAAACAATGAAAAAGGGAAAGGCTGCAGGACCTGACAATATACATATAGAGATGACACAGGCACTAGAAGATTTTGGCATTGAGGTGATCACAAACATATACAATGACATATACCACACAGGATACATACCAAATGAACTAAAAGCATAATCAAACTTTCATTGCATTGCCTAAAAGGAATGGTGTAGTTGAATGCAGTGATTTTAGAACAATAAGCCTAATGAGCTAGGTAACAAAAATTTTACTAAAAGTTATACGGGGCAGGATTCAGAATAAAATCAATACTGAATTAGATGAGCAGCCATTTGGATTCCGGAAAAACAGTGGCACAAAAGAAGCCATATTTAGCATGAGAACATTGATTGAAAAGTACACAGAAGTAAACAAACCAATATATGCCTGCTTTATAGATTACACAAAAGCTTTTGATAAAGTACACCACAAACAACTTATAGAATGCCTAAAAGATATAAATCTAGACGAGACAGACATACGACTAATATGTAATTTGTACTGGGAGCAAACAGCAATAATAAAATATAACAATGAAAACTCTACGCCAATGGATATAAAAAGAAGAGTAAGACAAGGATGCATCCTATCACCAAGCTTGTTCAATCTATACACTGAGCAAATCTTTAAAAACATCTCAAAGATGCCAGGCCTAAACATTAATGGAAAGATAATCAATAACCTAGGATATGCTGATGATACTGTTCTACTAGCAGAGAATCCTCAAGACCTACAGCAATTGCTTAATGTGATAAACATAACAAGCCAAAAATATGGACTAGAAATGAATATCAAAAAGACTAAAACTATGATCATAAACAAAGAAAATTCTCAAGATCTACAAATAAATATCAGAGTTGAAGGAACACATCTGGAGACAGTTCAGAGCTACAACTACCTTGGACATACTATAACCAGTGATGGAAAATGTAACATTGAAATAAACAAAAGAATAGGTATGGCAAAAAGTAATTTTAATGCCATGAAAAATATACTAATAAAGCAAATAACAGCAGGGCTGAAACTAAGAATAGCAAAATGTTACATCTTCTCAATATTACTGTATGGTGCAGAAGCATGGACATGAGACAAGAAAACAGAACAGAAAATTGAAGCCTTTGAAATATGGATTTACAGAAGAATAGGTATAATTGGATGGAAAGAAAAGAAAACAAACGATGAAGTTTTAAAACCATTGAAAATAAAAAGAGAACTACTAAATACAAAATAAGACAAGACAAATGACATTTTTGGGGCTTGTTAATTGACACAACAGCCTACTAAAAGTAATATTGGAAGGGAAAATACAAGGTAAAAGAGGCAGAGGCAGACCAAGACAGATATTGACGAGTAACATCAAAAGATGGACAAGTCAATCTATGACAACCTGCACCATCAAAGCAAGAAACAGAGCAGAATGGCGGTCTATGGTAGCCAACCTTCGTTGCGGAGATGGCACTCGATGATGGTGATGAATAGGAGAGCATTGGTAAGAATGAAATGAGGTATAACTCTACAATTTTGATAAACGATAAACAACACAAACAGGAAAACATTTGAACGTTTACAAGAATAAAATCGGATTGAATTTTACCAGAACGGGAAAAACGTGAAAACTTACAGAAGAAAGCAGGTGCGCGCACGCACCCACGCACGCACCCACACACACACTCACACACGCGCGCAAACACGCGCACGCACATACAAAAATGAAGTAAAACATGCGAAAGTGTCAGGAAATAAATCACTTAAAACTCACTTGCTGAAGCGATGTAGGCGAATAGTAATATGAACAATGGTACATGCATCTACAACAATGCAAAAGTGTCAATAAGAAAAAGCAGATCCAGAAATAACACGGGCACAAGCAAAGAATTCACATTACCTCAAAAATCATGTGCTGAAGGTCTGTAAAATTTATGATCACTAACACCATATTCCCTATACGCCACTTGACGTGACGGGGGTACTTTACTTTTTACTTACAAGCAAATAATTAGATATGGAAAATATGAAGTGAATATCTAAAATAATGAGGGAACCGCGGTAGCTCAGTGGTTAGTGAACTGGACTACAAAGGACAAGAGGCCGGGTTGAATTTTGACCGACGGCTACCAGGTTCTCCCAGCCTTACGTGGGTACCGGAATTTTTCTGGGAAAGAAAGAGCGGCACGAGCGTAATATCGACCACATTACCCCAAAAATCAGGAGCCGCGATAGCTCAGTGGTTAGTGAACTGGACTACAAAGGACAAGAAGTAGAGTTCGATCCCAACCGACTGCCTCCGGTTCACCCAGCCTTTAATGGGTACCAGATTTTTTCTGGGAAAGTAAAGCGGCACGGGCGTAATACCGACCACATTACCCCAAAAATCATGTGCCGAAGGTCTGTAAAATTTATGGTCACTAACACCATATTCCCTATACACAACTTGGCGTGACGGAGGTACTTTACTTTTTTTTTCTTTTTTTTTTTTACTCCAAAAATCATATGCCGAAGGTCTCTGAAATCACAAACATCATATTCCTTATATGCCACTTGGCGTGACGGGGCTTTTTACTTTTACTTTTTTTAAATCTAAAATATTTAGTTAATAAAATGTGGTAGGTATTTAGAATTTACCAAAAACTTATCTGCAGGAAGTAAATGAGAAGTTTTGAACGGAAAAGTGAAACACTTGAGAAAAGAATCGCGTGGCTGGATGTTATTTTTGCAACATTATTTTTGTATTAGAAGAAGCAAACTGGAGGTGTCTGGCAATTATCGTTCTTGGCTTCTCAATATGTCCTTATTATTCAAAGTGCTAAACTAAGAATAGCAAAATGTTACATCTTCTCAATATTCCTGTATGGTACAGAAACATGGACATTAGACCAGAAAACAGAACAGAAAACTGAGGCCTTTGAAATGTGGATTTATAGAAGATTAGGTAGAATTGGATGGAAAGAAAAAAAAGCAAACGAGGAAGTCTTAAAACAACTAAACATGAAGAAAGAACTACTAAACACAATTAGGGCAAGACAAATGAAATTTTTTGGTCATGTTAAAAGACACAACAGTCTAATAAAAGTAATATTAGAAGGGAAAATACAAGGTAAAAGAGGCAGAGGCAGACCAAGACTAACATGGACGAGTAGCATCAAAAGATGGACAACTCAGCCTATGGCAATCTGCACCATCAAAGCAAGAGACAGAGTGGAATGGCGCTCCATGGTAGTCAACCCTCGATGCGGAGACGGCACTCGATGATGATGATTCAAAGTGCAAACAATTCCAGGCTATCCATCAATGCGAATTGACATTGCTTGCATCCCTACTGAGACATAGCAAGTAGGGACGAGAGGGTGAGCGTGTGTATGCACCAAATGTAGAAACAAACGTACCTGTGTCACTCAGGAGCTGATGTCAGCTCAACAACTTATAGGTGACAGTTTGCGCCAGGATATGAGGTAAAATGAACAATGTCCTCCTCTACCTCACTCAATGTATCAGCAATAGTAATAGACTCGTCCGTCTAGTCGAAGTGTATGATCGAAAGGGACAACAACTCTGTATTCTTGAAGTTATGCATTTAGCTTTTTCAATTTATTTGTAAAATTCTTAATTTTAGACTCAGGATTTCTCAGAATAACGTTGACAGTTCCCTGGACAGCTAAAAAGACCAATGAGGAAGTTCTCAAAGAGGCCAACACAAAAAGGGAGCTCTTAAAAAACATCAGAAAGAAGCAATCAACATTTTTCGGGCACATCATGAGAAGAGGAAAGTTGGAATACTTGGTTACAACTGACAAAATAAAGGAAAGAGAGATCGCGGGCGACAGAGAGAGAAGATACTGGATAGCTTGGTGTCATGGCATGTAAAACAGTCAACAACAGAACTGATACGATGCACTGTGGGTAGAAGATTGTGGAGGGACATGATCACCTACGCCAACCGGTATGGCACATGATGATGATGATGATAGAAAGTGAAAAGAAAAGAAAAGAAAAAGAAATAAAAGGACAGTAAAGAACCAAAAGGGAAGTGACAAGAAAGAAAGAGAAAGGAAAAGGATAAAATGAAAAGACATAACCCTCGCTAGGCCTCGAGTGTGGCTTTTAGGATGTAATGTTAGTGACCATATTTTGTTTACCATCTACATCTATGCATATTTTAAAGACAATTTTCTTAATTAATTTTGCTTTGGATCAAACAAAATTTCCAGAGCAAAATTTCAAAATTTCTTGTTTCATATTGCGGGCACCAGTCGTTGATTCTGTACCTGCCTATAGAAACGATTGAGTTATTTGCGGGTCATCATCATTGCACTCCGAACATGTCCATAGGTGCTCAGATCCCCTCCTCAGAAAGTCCCGAAGTGTCCAGGGACTGACGACTCCAGTTCTGTGTTGGTTGATAAGTCTTCTTACACGCCCACTAAGTTTATCGTTTCTGGCTGTGTCCATCTTAACTTCCATCTCTTTCATCCGAAGGTATGACGTGGACTCATGGTTGTCGAAGTCCTGTGTCCTTCCCTCCTCCCGGAGGGTTCCATAGAAACATGTGTTTATGTTGTATGTTTGTTCCTGCTGTAGATCTATTGAGCCGAAACGTTGTTCTAATTTGTGTCGTCCACTTATTACATATATCTTTAACCATGCCATTTTTTCTTCTTTTTTTTCTCTATATTTTTTCATTTCTCCTTACAATTAGCTTTACTGCAGCTCCGCATTTTTATACATTTCTTTGCTTTCATCTTACAACGCAGGTGGCTGGATCGCGACTCTATGCGAAACGTGTTTAATTATTGTCAATTTATTGGTTTGTTCTTCCGTTCTATCTCCAGTTGTTCTCTCATTGTTCGTGACAGAAAAGTCGGTAGTGCATTCACATACTCTTCACATGGGTCCGAGTTCGACCAAATTTGTCGAAATGTTTTTTTCCGTCTAACGCTCCACGAGATTCTTCCAACCTCTTAAAATGTGTCCCAGAGGTTTTATGGGAATGTAAGTCGGCCTGTCGTCAAGATGATCACATCATCTAAAATTGTGCCAATAGTTACAGAAAAATATGGATACCTTATTACCTTATAACAGCTATCTATAGTAGTAGGGCCAGTGAGAAGAGAGGGAACTCCCAGAAAACCTCCATAATTGTGATGTCTTCAGCTATGCGAGCTCTCTCTCTCTCTATCGCTCTCACTCCCTCTCTCTCTCTCTCTCTCACTCTCTTTCTCTCGCCATATATATATATATATATATATATATATATATATAAAGTCTGGGATTATAGTGAGAACGCGTTTAACAAGATTATTTAAATTGGATAACAAAGAGTAAACAACGTAAGCTTTCATAGTAAAGAGTCAATATGACCATTTATCGTCTCAAGGACAAAACGTGAAAAATGGTAGCCATTCCTATAATGTCATTCGGGCCAACGAAACTCGTAAAGAAGAAAGGGTAAAAAAAAACTTGGGTAATTACTTTCTGCTCGCTGGTCTTGCTACTACTATATATGGGAGACAAATAATAATAAATGAATATTATTATAGAGGGAAACTTCCGAGGCATGATCAGCGAATCAATTCACAGGAAGAGGTATGTTTACAGCACTCGGAAAAAATGACAAAGAATCAACAACGGAAAAAAAAACAAAGAGCAATATATGGACTGAAGCAGGATCGAACCCGTACTCAGTGGCACAGCGCCTTGCCACGAAAAGCCAACCGCTAGGGAACACTGCCACTCAGCTAACTGAAAAAGTAGCTATCGTGGACAATGTCTTTCGCGCAGGTGTTCTCATGATTAAAGCATACTATAGATGGTTGTAGATATAATGCAATTGAGAAAATACAGGACATCGAGGAGCAGTGGGAAATGCTCAAACAATCGATTCAACAAACATCAAAAGAAGTAATACCAGTGACCAAAAGAATCAACAAAAAGAAATGGATGACAGAAGAAATATTACAACTAATGGATGAAAGAAGAAAACATAAGAAAGAAGAATGGACATGCAAAATATTGCACAAAGAAATCCAGAACAAATGCAGAGAAGCAAAAGAAGGATGGTTAAAACAGAAATGTGAAGAAATGGAAAAACAACAAAAGAAAGACTCAAAATGTATGCACAATCAGTTAAATGAATTAACAGGAAGAAAAGAAGTCAAAGTTTCAGGATGTGTTAAGTCAAAGGAAGGAAATATAATAATGGGACAGGAGAAGACAATAGAAAGATGGACAGAATATATCAGTCAACTCTTTGACAGACTATGAAAGACCAGAGTTAAACAATTCAAACAAAGACACAGGACCACCAATTATGCAGAGTGAAGTGGATGACACTATTCAACACATGAAAAGAGGCAAAGCTCCAGGTCCTGACAATATAACAATCGAAGAGATAAATGCATTAGGAGAGCTGGGAGTACAAGTCATAACAAAACTACTCAATGACATATATAATACTGGACACATACACGAAGATCTACTAAACTCTATCTTTGTAGCCATACCGAAGAAGTCAGGCGCCACTGATTGTGAAGACCATCACACTATTAGTCTTATGAGCCATATGACGAAAATATTATTAAGAATAATCATGAGACGTGTAAGGAACAAAATAAAACCAGAAATAAGTGAGGAACAGTGTGGATTTGTGGAAGGAAAGGGCACCAATAATGCAATATACATCTTAAGAACATTGATAGAAAGATCTATAGAGGTAAAGAAAGATCTATATATGTGCTTTATAGACTACACAAAAGCATTTGACAAAGTAAAGCATGTGGAAATAATCAATATGCTGAAGAAATTAAACATTGATGGCAAGGATCTGCGAATCATAAAAATTATGTACTGGCAACAAGCAGCAGCTATACGAATTAGGAACCAAACAGGACAATTCCAAAATATAAAACAAGGAGTCAGACAAGGCTATGTTCTGTCGCCGGATTTGTTTTCACTTTACAGCGAACATATTATGAGATCAATAATAGACAAAAAAGGAATTGAAGTCAATGGTCACAACATAAATAATCTCTCAGAAAGAAAGATCTCAGTCTGAATAGTAAGAAAACAGAAGTAATGGTCATATCCAAGAAACACTTATCACCAGAATGCAGCATAAAAATAAACAGGAAAAATTTGAAACAAGTTTCAAATACTTGAGCACAATAATAACATCGGATGGAAGATGCACCACGGAAATAAAAAGTAGAATAGCTCAGGCAAAATAGCATTTCATAAAATGAAAAATATCGTATGCAACAAATCTATGTCAATAGAAATGAGAGAGAGAGAGAGAGAGAGAGAGAGAGAGAGAGAGAGTTCATCGGTGCTATATAGAACAAATTCTGACCTATGGGAGCGAGTCATGGACAGTAGACAAACAAATGAAAAGAAGATTGGAGGCCACAGAGATGGGATTTCTCAGAAAAATGTTAAAAGTTCCTTGGATAGCTAAAAAGACCAATGAGGGAATTCTCAAAGAGGCCAACACAAAAAGGGAGCTCTTAAAAAAACATCAGAAAAAAGCAATCAACATTTTTTGGACACATCATGAGAAGAGGAAAGTTGGAATACTTGGTTACAACTGGCAAAATAAAAGGAAAGAGAGATCGCGGACGACAAGGAGAGAAAATACTGGATAGCTTGCTGTCATGGCATGGAAAACAGTCAACAACAGAACTGATACGATGCACTGTAGATAGAAGATTGTGGAGGGACATGATCGCCCACACCAACCGATATGGCACATGATGATGATGATAGATGGCTGTGACACTGTATAATACACGCCTCCAGCAGGAATGGCTACCATTTTTTCACAATTTGTCCATGAGACAATAAATGGTCAAATTGTCCCTTTACTATGAATGCTTCCGTTATTTATTTAGACTCGTTGTTATCCAATTAAAAAAAAAACCTCGTTAAACATGTACTCACTACAATCCCAGACTTTAATTGTAAATGTTACGTTTGGGGTCATCAGGAACTCAATAGACAAGTTACAAACTCAAACCCTAGTTTAAATGTTTAATTAGAAACGAAACAATGTACAACTTCTAAGGGAAACGGTTAAAGGCCTAGATTATTTAATTTAAATCTAATTTCGTCTCCTGATTGTCATTTTATTTTAATGATTTTCAACGTGGGCTATCGTTTTATTTGTTGGTAATTTAATTCTTAACCTTTTGTTGTTCACATTCTTCTCCAATTGTTTGTTTCCTGCTGGTTTTAAACTTTTTTACATTTACATACATTTCATGTCAAATATTGCCATTTTGTATGGGTATATATATATATATATATATATATATATATATATATATATATATATATATATATATATATATATATATATATATATATATATATGGCCTTTGGCGTCTTGACAAACGGTTGGTAGCAAGCAATCATGATAAGTCAGTAGTTTGGTGAAGCATTAGTGTCTCATACTGGGTGCTTCTTTATTGAACATCTTTTCTCGTGGCTGAATATACATATATATACAGTTTTTTTTTTTTTTTCTGGTAAAAAAGGTACCGGTACGTAACCCTGAATATGTTATTATATCAACTTCTATACTTTTAAGATATCCTCTTATATACCCTTGCCACTAGATAGCTTCTTGTTTTGGGTATCAACTGCTAGAAAATAGCGACCTAGGAGAAACCTTCTACACAATTGCTAGAGTTGAACTTACATTATATATACATGTATTAACACGGTGCTTTTTTTTCTTAATATAAACAAAGTGCCGTTACTCACAGTGAAGATTTGACAGCAACTTCCACACTGTCAACATATCCTATTATATACCCTCGTCGTCTCTAGATCGCTTCTTACTTTTGATATCAACAGCAGAAAGACGACCTCGGATAGCCATGAACCCACATATTTTCTAGGAATGAATTTGATGAGAGGAGCATCCCATTATCCTGATGAAGGTCAGTACAGAGGTTGTCCGTACAAGCAGAAATGACCTACATGCAGTTACTGTAAGTTTCATCTGAGATAAACCTCTTTCACATTCACAGGAAGATACTGTAATTGTGTCAAAAGTGTGCTTTAGAGGAAAATAAAAAGGTCTGGGAAATTATTTTCTTGAAGATTTCCAAGTTATAGAAGAATATGAAGAATTGGGTGGAAAGGCATAAAATAAATAAACGATGAAGTCTTAAAACAGCTAAAAATGAAGAAATAACCACTAAACACAATTCAAACAAGACATGAGATTTTTGGGCCATGTTAAAAGATACAGCGGCTTACTAAAAGTAATCTTGGAAGGGAAAATATATGGTAAAAGAGGAAGAGGCAGATCAAGACTAAGGAATAATAGAACAAAGAAGTATGTGTTAGCACTCGGAAAAATTGACAGACAAACAACAATAGAAAAAAACGAAGAACAATATATGGTCCGAAGTGGGATCGAACCCGTACTCAGTGGCACCGCGCCTTGCCACGAGAAGCCGAACGCTTGGTACACTGCCACGCAGCCAACTAAAAAATTGGCTATTGCAGTAGTGTCTTCCACGAAAGGCGATCTCAATGACTATAGCATAGGGTAACGATCACAGACCGGAAATAAATTGTATATTTGTACTTTCCTATTAATGCAAGTATCTCCCAGTAGGGCTGAATACTTGTGTTGTAGACAAACATTTATTGGACGAAACAGCACGAATAGTAGTTCCCAGTGGTTATATACTGGGTACAAATAATAATACATAAATATTATTATATGGGGAACTTCCGAGGCGATAATAGGGAATAATAGAACAAAGAAGTATGTGTTAGCACTCGGAAAAATTGACAGACAAACAACAATAGAAAAAAACGAAGAACAATATATGGTCCGAAGTGGGATCGAACCCGTACTCAGTGGCACCGCGCCTTGCCACGAGAAGCCGAACGCTTGGTACACTGCCACGCAGCCAACTAAAAAATTGGCTATTGCAGTAGTGTCTTCCACGAAAGGCGATCTCAATGACTATAGCATAGGGTAACGATCACAGACCGGAAATAAATTGTATATTTGTACTTTCCTATTAATGCAAGTATCTCCCAGTAGGGCTGAATACTTGTGTTGTAGACAAACATTTATTGGACGAAACAGCACGAATAGTAGTTCCCAGTGGTTATATACTGGGTACAAATAATAATACATAAATATTATTATATGGGGAACTTCCGAGGCGATAATAGGGAATAATAGAACAAAGAAGTATGTGTTAGCACTCGGAAAAATTGACAGACAAACAACAATAGAAAAAAACGAAGAACAATATATGGTCCGAAGTGGATCGAACCCGTACTCAGTGGCACCGCGCCTTGCCACGAGAAGCCGAACGCTTGGTACACTGCCACGCAGCCAACTAAAAAATTGGCTATTGCAGTAGTGTCTTCCACGAAAGGCGATCTCAATGACTATAGCATAGGGTAACGATCACAGACCGGAAATAAATTGTATATTTGTACTTTCCTATTAATGCAAGTATCTCCCAGTAGGGCTGAATACTTGTGTTGTAGACAAACATTTATTGGACGAAACAGCACGAATAGTAGTTCCCAGTGGTTATATACTGGGTACAAATAATAATACATAAATATTATTATATGGGGAACTTCCGAGGCGATAATAGGGAATAATAGAACAAAGAAGTATGTGTTAGCACTCGGAAAAATTGACAGACAAACAACAATAGAAAAAAACGAAGAACAATATATGGTCCGAAGTGGGATCGAACCCGTACTCAGTGGCACCGCGCCTTGCCACGAGAAGCCGAACGCTTGGTACACTGCCACGCAGCCAACTAAAAAATTGGCTATTGCAGTAGTGTCTTCCACGAAAGGCGATCTCAATGACTATAGCATAGGGTAACGATCACAGACCGGAAATAAATTGTATATTTGTACTTTCCTATTAATGCAAGTATCTCCCAGTAGGGCTGAATACTTGTGTTGTAGACAAACATTTATTGGACGAAACAGCACGAATAGTAGTTCCCAGTGGTTATATACTGGGTACAAATAATAATACATAAATATTATTATATGGGGAACTTCCGAGGCGATAATAGGGAATAATAGAACAAAGAAGTATGTGTTAGCACTCGAAAAATTGACAGACAAACAACAATAGAAAAAACGAAGAACAATATATGGTCCGAAGTGGGATCGAACCCGTACTCAGTGGCACCGCGCCTTGCCACGAGAAGCCGAACGCTTGGTACACTGCCACGCAGCCAACTAAAAAATTGGCTATTGCAGTAGTGTCTTCCACGAAAGGCGATCTCAATGACTATAGCATAGGGTAACGATCACAGACCGGAAATAAATTGTATATTTGTACTTTCCTATTAATGCAAGTATCTCCCAGTAGGGCTGAATACTTGTGTTGTAGACAAACATTTATTGGACGAAACAGCACGAATAGTAGTTCCCAGTGGTTATATACTGGGTACAAATAATAATACATAAATATTATTATATGGGAACTTCCGAGGCGATAATAGGGAATAATAGAACAAAGAAGTATGTGTTAGCACTCGGAAAAATTGACAGACAAACAACAATAGAAAAAAACGAAGAACAATATATGGTCCGAAGTGGGATCGAACCCGTACTCAGTGGCACCGCGCCTTGCCACGAGAAGCCGAACGCTTGGTACACTGCCACGCAGCCAACTAAAAAATTGGCTATTGCAGTAGTGTCTTCCACGAAAGGCGATCTCAATGACTATAGCATAGGGTAACGATCACAGACCGGAATAAATTGTATATTTGTACTTTCCTATTAATGCAAGTATCTCCCAGTAGGGCTGAATACTTGTGTTGTAGACAAACATTTATTGGACGAAACAGCACGAATAGTAGTTCCCAGTGGTTATATACTGGGTACAAATAATAATACATAAATATTATTATATGGGGAACTTCCGAGGCGATAATAGGGAATAATAGAACAAAGAAGTATGTGTTAGCACTCGGAAAAATTGACAGACAAACAACAATAGAAAAAAACGAAGAACAATATATGGTCCGAAGTGGGATCGAACCCGTACTCAGTGGCACCGCGCCTTGCCACGAGAAGCCGAACGCTTGGTACACTGCCACGCAGCCAACTAAAAAATTGGCTATTGCAGTAGTGTCTTCCACGAAAGGCGATCTCAATGACTATAGCATAGGGTAACGATCACAGACCGGAAATAAATTGTATATTTGTACTTTCCTATTATGCAAGCATCTCCCAGTAGGGCTGAATACTTGTGTTGTAGACAAACATTTATTGGACGAAACAGCACGAATAGTAGTTCCCAGTGGTTATATACTGGGTACAAATAATAATACATAACTATTATTATATGGGGAACTTCCGAGGCGATAATAGGGAATAATAGAACAAAGAAGTATGTGTTAGCACTCGGAAAAATTGACAGACAAACAACAATAGAAAAAACGAAGAACAATATATGGTCCGAAGTGGGATCGAACCCGTACTCAGTGGCACCGCGCCTTGCCACGAGAAGCCGAACGCTTGGTACACTGCCACGCAGCCAACTAAAAAATTGGCTATTGCAGTAGTGTCTTCCACGAAAGGCGATCTCAATGACTATAGCATAGGGTAACGATCACAGACCGGAAATAAATTGTATATTTGTACTTTCCTATTAATGCAAGCATCTCCCAGTAGGGCTGAATACTTGTGTTGTAGACAAAACATTTATTGGACGAAACAGCACGAATAGTAGTTCCCAGTGGTTATATACTGGGTACAAATAATAATACATAAATATTATTATATGGGGAACTTCCGAGGCGATAATAGGGAATAATAGAACAAAGAAGTATGTGTTAGCACTCGGAAAAATTGACAGACAAACAACAATAGAAAAAAACGAAGAACAATATATGGTCCGAAGTGGATCGAACCCGTACTCAGTGGCACCGCGCCTTGCCACGAGAAGCCGAACGCTTGGTACACTGCCACGCAGCCAACTAAAAAATTGGCTATTGCAGTAGTGTCTTCCACGAAAGGCGATCTCAATGACTATAGCATAGGGTAACGATCACAGACCGGAAATAAATTGTATATTTGTACTTTCCTATTAATGCAAGTATCTCCCAGTAGGGCTGAATACTTGTGTTGTAGACAAACATTTATTGGACGAAACAGCACGAATAGTAGTTCCCAGTGGTTATATACTGGGTACAAATAATAATACATAAATATTATTATATGGGGAACTTCCGAGGCGATAATAGGGAATAATAGAACAAAGAAGTATGAGTTAGCACTCGGAAAAATTGACAGACAAACAACAATAGAAAAAAACGAAGAACAATATATGGTCCGAAGTGGGATCGAACCCGTACTCAGTGGCACCGCGCCTTGCCACGAGAAGCCGAACGCTTGGTACACTGCCACGCAGCCAACTAAAAAATTGGCTATTGCAGTAGTGTCTTCCACGAAAGGCGATCTCAATGACTATAGCATAGGGTAACGATCACAGACCGGAAATAAATTGTATATTTGTACTTTCCTATTAATGCAAGTATCTCCCAGTAGGGCTGAATACTTGTGTTGTAGACAAACATTTATTGGACGAAACAGCACGAATAGTAGTTCCCAGTGGTTATATACTGGGTACAAATAATAATACATAAATATTATTATATGGGGAACTTCCGAGGCGATAATAGGGAATAATAGAACAAAGAAGTATGTGTTAGCACTCGGAAAAATTGACAGACAAACAACAATAGAAAAAACGAAGAACAATATATGGTCCGAAGTGGGATCGAACCCGTACTCAGTGGCACCGCGCCTTGCCACGAGAAGCCGAACGCTTGGTACACTGCCACGCAGCCAACTAAAAAATTGGCTATTGCAGTAGTGTCTCCACGAAAGGCGATCTCAATGACTATAGCATTGGGTAACGATCACAGACCGGAAATAAATTGTATATTTGTACTTTCCTATTAATGCAACCACGAAAGGCGATCTCAGTTGCGTCACTCCAGTTGGGTTGCTTTGAGAGTGCAGTCTGTCCTGTTCTAAAAAGTTGATGTTGGTTATGATTAAACGTTAGGCAGACAAACCAATACTTGAGCGGAGGACTAGTCAACAATAGAATATATAGGCCTACTCCTGGACTGTCAGCTGCATGGAAGGAGCTGATTATTATTACAGATCTCCCCAATCTCTTTGAGTGATCAATATTATAGTGACCGACAAATTTGAGTGATCAACATTATAGTGACCGACAAATTTGAGTGATCAACATTATAGTGACAGAAAAAAGACACTGCGTGGCAGTGTACCAAGCGTTCGGCTTCTCGTGGCAAGGCGCGGTGCCACTGAGTACGGGTTCGATCCCACTTCGGACCATATATTGTTCTTCGTTTTTTTCTATTGTTGTTTGTCTGTCAATTTTTCCGAGTGCTAACACATACTTCTTTGTTCTATTATTCCCTATTATCGCCTCGGAAGTTCCCCATATAATAATATTTATGTATTATTATTTGTACCCAGTATATAACCACTGGAACTACTATTCGTGCTGTTTCGTCCAATAAATGTTTGTCTACAACACAAGTATTCAGCCCTACTGGGAGATACTTGCATTAATAGGAAAGTACAAATATACAATTTATTTCCGGTCTGTGATCGTTACCCTATGCTATAGTCATTGAGATCGCCTTTCGTGGAAGACACTACTGCAATAGCCAATTTTTAGTTGGCTGCGTGGCAGTGTACCAAGCGTTCGGCTTCTCGTGGCAAGGCGCGGTGCCACTGAGTACGGGTTCGATCCCACTTCGGACCATATATTGTTCTTCGTTTTTTTCTATTGTTGTTGTCTGTCAATTTTTCCGAGTGCTAACACATACTTCTTTGTTCTATTATCCCTATTATCGCCTCGGAAGTTCCCCATATAATAATATTTATGTATTATTATTTGTACCCAGTATATAACCACTGGGAACTACTATTCGTGCTGTTTCGTCCAATAATGTTTGTCTACAACACAAGTATTCAGCCCTACTGGAGATACTTGCATTAATAGGAAAGTACAAATATACAATTTATTTCCGGTCTGTGATCGTTACCCTATGCTATAGTCATTGAGATCGCCTTTCGTGGAAGACACTACTGCAATAGCCAATTTTTTAGTTGGCTGCGTGGCAGTGTACCAAGCGTTCGGCTTCTCGTGGCAAGGCGCGGTGCCACTGAGTACGGGTTCGATCCCACTTCGGACCATATATTGTTCTTCGTTTTTTTCTATTGTTGTTTGTCTGTCAATTTTTCCGAGTGCTAACACATACTTCTTTGTTCTATTATTCCTATTATCGCCTCGGAAGTTCCCCATATAATAATATTTATGTATTATTATTTGTACCCAGTATATAACCACTGGAACTACTATTCGTGCTGTTTCGTCCAATAAATGTTTGTCTACAACACAAGTATTCAGCCCTACTGGGAGATACTTGCATTAATAGGAAAGTACAAATATACAATTTATTTCCGGTCTGTGATCGTTACCCTATGCTATAGTCATTGAGATCGCCTTTCGTGAAGACACTACTGCAATAGCCAATTTTTTAGTTGGCTGCGTGGCAGTGTACAAGCGTTCGGCTTCTCGTGGCAAGGCGCGGTGCCACTGAGTACGGGTTCGATCCCACTTCGGACCATATATTGTTCTTCGTTTTTTTCTATTGTTGTTTGTCTGTCAATTTTCCGAGTGCTAACACATACTTCTTTGTTCTATTATTCCCTATTATCGCCTCGGAAGTTCCCCATATAATAATATTTATGTATTATTATTTGTACCCAGTATATAACCACTATCCCGTGTGTTACCGGGGCCTCATAATGAGGGAGGTAAGAATAGTGACACTGTGACCTTCCAGGCATGTCGTAAGAGGCGACTAAGGAGGTTGATCGATGGCTTGACAAGCTGTCATTGTAAAAAGTATTGTTATGGAAACAGCGCCATAGATTTTAGATCAGTGATCTCTGCAATATGAGCCATTTTGGCACGCAAGGTTTCTGTTTTTGAGATTGTGGTTCTGCCCTATGTGCCGTCTTCGGCTCGAGAGGACAATAGATAGATAGATAGATATAACCACTGGGAACTACTATTCGTGCTGTTTCGTCCAATAAATGTTTGTCTACAACACAAGTATTCAGCCCTACTGGGAGATACTTGCATTAATAGGAAAGTACAAATATACAATTTATTTCCGGTCTGTGATCGTTACCCTATGCTATAGTCATTGAGATCGCCTTTCGTGGAAGACACTACTGCAATAGCCAATTTTTTAGTTGGCTGCGTGGCAGTGTACCAAGCGTTCGGCTTCTCGTGACAAGGGCGCGGTGCCACTGAGTACGGGTTCGATCCCACTTCGGACCATATATTGTTCTTCGTTTTTTTCTATTGTGTTTGTCTGTCAATTTTTCCGAGTGCTAACACATACTTCTTTGTTCTATTGTTCCCTATTATCGCCTCGGAAGTTCCCCATATAATAATATTTATGTATTATTATTTGTACCCAGTATATAACCACTGGGAACTACTATTCGTGCTGTTTCGTCCAATAAATGTTTGTCTACAACACAAGTATTCAGCCCTACTGGGAGATACTTGCATTAATAGGAAAGTACAAATATACAATTTATTTCCGGTCTGTGATCGTTACCCTATGCTATAGTCATTGAGATCGCCTTTCGTGGAAGACACTACTGCAATAGCCAATTTTTTAGTTGGCTGCGTGGCAGTGTACCAAGCGTTCGGCTTTTCGTGGCAAGGCGCGGTGCCACTGAGTACGGGTTCGATCCCACTTCGGACCATATATTGTTCTTCGTTTTTTTCTATTGTTGTTTGTCTGTCAATTTTTCCGAGTGCTAACACATACTTCTTTGTTCTATTATTCCCTATTATCGCCTCGGAAGTTCCCCATATAATAATATTTATGTATTATTATTTGTACCCAGTATATAACCACTGGGAACTACTATTCGTGCTGTTTCGTCCAATAAATGTTTGTCTACAACACAAGTATTCAGCCCTACTGGGAGATACTTGCATTAATAGGAAAGTACAAATATACAATTTATTTCGGTCTGTGATCGTTACCTATGCTATAGTCATTGAGATCGCCTTTCGTGGAAGACACTACTGCAATAGCCAATTTTTTAGTGGCTGCGTGGCAGTGTACCAAGCGTTCGGCTTCTCGTGGCAAGGCGCAGGTGCCACTGAGTACGGGTTCGATCCCACTTCGGACCATATATTGTTCTTCGTTTTTTTCTATTGTTGTTGTCTGTCAATTTTTCCGAGTGCTAACACATACTTCTTTGTTCTATTATTCCCTATTATCGCCTCGGAAGTTCCCCATATAATAATATTTATGTATTATTATTTGTACCCAGTATATAACCACTGGGAACTACTATTCGTGCTGTTTCGTCCAATAAATGTTTGTCTACAACACAAGTATTCAGCCCTACTGGGAGATACTTGCATTAATAGGAAAGTACAAATATACAATTTATTTCCGGTCTGTGATCGTTACCCTATGCTATAGTCATTGAGATCGCCTTTCGTGGAAGACACTACTGCAATAGCCAATTTTTTAGTTGGCTGCGTGGCAGTGTACCAAGCGTTCGGCTTCTCGTGGCAAGGCGCGGTGCACTGAGTACGGGGTTCGATCCCACTTCGGACCATATATTGTTCTTCGTTTTTTTCTATTGTTGTTTGTCTGTCAATTTTTCCGAGTGCTAACACATACTTCTTTGTTCTATTATTCCCTATTATCGCCTCGGAAGTTCCCCATATAATAATATTATGTATTTATTATTTGTACCCAGTATATTAACCACTGGGAACTACTATTCGTGCTGTTTCGTCCAATAAATGTTTGTCTACAACACAAGTATTCAGCCCTACTGGGAGATACTTGCATTAATAGGAAAGTACAAATATACAATTTATTTCCGGTCTGTGATCGTTACCCTATGCTATAGTCATTGAGATCGCCTTTCGTGGAAGACACTACTGCAATAGCCAATTTTTAGTTGGCTGCGTGGCAGGTGTACCAAGCGTTCGGCTTCTCGTGGCAAGGCGCGGTGCCACTGAGTACGGGTTCGATCCCACTTCGGACCATATATTGTTCTTCGTTTTTTTCTATTGTTGTTTGTCTGTCAATTTTTCCGAGTGCTAACACATACTTCTTTGTTCTATTATTCCCTATTATCGCCTCGGAAGTTCCCCATATAATAATATTTATGTATTATTATTTGTACCCAGTATATAACCACTGGGAACTACTATTCGTGCTGTTTCGTCCAATAAATGTTTGTCTACAACACAAGTATTCAGCCCTACTGGGAGATACTTGCATTAATAGGAAAGTACAAATATACAATTTATTTCCGGTCTGTGATCGTTACCCTATGCTATAGTCATTGAGATCGCCTTTCGTGGAAGACACTACTGCAATAGCCAATTTTTTAGTTGGCTGCGTGGCAGTGTACCAAGCGTTCGGCTTCTCGTGGCAAGGCGCGGTGCCACTGAGTACGGGTTCGATCCCACTTCGGACCATATATTGTTCTTCGTTTTTTCTATTGTTGTTTGTCTGTCAATTTTTCCGAGTGCTAACACATACTTCTTTGTTCTATTATTCCCTATTATCGCCTCGGAAGTTCCCCATATAATAATATTTATGTATTATTATTTGTACCCAGTATATAACCACTGGGAACTACTATTCGTGCTGTTTCGTCCAATAAAAGTTTGTCTACAAACACAAGTATTCAGCCCTACTGGGAGATACTTGCATTAATAGGAAAGTACAAATATACAATTTATTTCCGGTCTGTGATCGTTACCCTATGCTATAGTCATTGAGATCGCCTTTCGTGGAAGACACTACTGCAATAGCCAATTTTTTAGTTGGCTGCGTGGCAGTGTACCAAGCGTTCGCTTCTCGTGGCAAGGCGCGGTGCCACTGAGTACGGGTTCGATCCCACTTCGGACCATATATTGTTCTTCGTTTTTTTCTATTGTTGTTTGTCTGTCAATTTTCCGAGTGCTAACACATACTTCTTTGTTCTATTATTCCCTATTATCGCCTCGGAAGTTCCCCATATAAAATATTTATGTATGTATATTATTTGTACCCAGTATATAACCACTGGGAACTACTATTCGTGCTGTTTCGTCCAATAAATGTTTGTCTACAACACAAGTATTCAGCCCTACTGGGAGATACTTGCATTAATAGGAAAGTACAAATATACAATTTATTTCCGGTCTGTGATCGTTACCCTATGCTATAGTCATTGAGATCGCCTTTCGTGGAAGACACTACTGCAATAGCCAATTTTTTAGTTGGCTGCGTGGCAGTGTACCAAGCGTTCGGCTTCTAGTGGCAAGGCGCGGTGCCACTGAGTACGGAATCGATCCCACTTCGGACCATATATTGTTCTTCGTTTTTTTTATTGTTGTTTGTCTGTCATTTTTCCGAGTGCTAACACATACTTCTTTGTTCTATTATTCCCTATTATCGCCTCGGAAGTTCCCCATATAATAATATTTATGTATTATTATTTGTACCCAGTATATAACCACTGGGAACTACTATTCGTGCTGTTTCGTCCAATAAATGTTTGTCTACAACACAAGTATTCAGCCCTACTGGGAGATACTTGCATTAATAGGAAAGTACAAATATACAATTTATTTCGGTCTGTGATCGTTACCCTATGCTATAGTCATTGAGATCGCCTTTCGTGGAAGACACTACTGCAATAGCCAATTTTTTAGTTGGCTGCGTGGCAGTGTACCAAGCGTTCGGCTTCTCGTGGCAAGGCGCGGTGCCACTGAGTACGGGTTCGATCCCACTTCGGACCATATATTGTTCTTCGTTTTTTTCTATTGTTGTTTGTCTGTCAATTTTCCGAGTGCTAACACATACTCTTTGTTCTATTATTCCCTATTATCGCCTCGGAAGTTCCCATATAATAATATTTATGTATTATTATTTGTACCCAGTATATAACCACTGGGAACTACTATTCGTGCTGTTTCGTCCAATAAATGTTTGTCTACAACACAAGTATTCAGCCCTACTGGGAGATACTTGCATTAATAGGAAAGTACAAATATACAATTTATTTCCGGTCTGTGATCGTTACCCTATGCTATAGTCATTGAGATCGCCTTTCGTGGAAGACACTACTGCAATAGCCAATTTTTTAGTTGGCTGCGTGGCAGTGTACCAAGCGTTCGGCTTCTCGTGGCAAGGCGCGGTGCCACTGAGTACGGGTTCGATCCCACTTCGGACCATATATTTTCTTCGTTTTTTTCTATTGTTGTTTGTCTGTCAATTTTTCCGAGTGCTAACACATACTTCTTTGTTCTATTATTCCCTATTATCGCCTCGGAAGTTCCCCATATAATAATATTTATGTATTATTATTTGTACCCAGTATATAACCACTGGGAACTACTATTCGTGCTGTTTCGTCCAATAAATGTTTGTCTACAACACAAGTATTCAGCCCTACTGGAGATACTTGCATTAATAGAAAGTACAAATATACAATTTATTTCCGGTCTGTGATCGTTACCCTATGCTATAGTCATTGAGATCGCCTTTCGTGGAAGACACTACTGCAATAGCCAATTTTTTAGTTGGCTGCGTGGCAGTTGTACCAAGCGTTCGGCTTCTCGTGGCAAGGCGCGGTGCCACTGAGTACGGGTTCGATCCCACTTCGGACAATATATTGTTCTTCGTTTTTTTCTATTGTTGTTTGTCTGTCAATTTTTCCGAGTGCTAACACATACTTCTTTGTTCTATTATTCCCTATTATCGCCTCGGAAGTTCCCCATATAATAATATTTATGTATTATT
Source organism: Megaustenia siamemsis (assembly GCA_032433765.1). Taxonomy (NCBI): domain Eukaryota; kingdom Metazoa; phylum Mollusca; class Gastropoda; order Stylommatophora; family Ariophantidae; genus Megaustenia; species Megaustenia siamemsis. Next base: position 20,920,714 of record JAVIAB010000106.1, read on the forward strand.
ATTTTACCCAGTATATAACCACTGGGAACTACTATTCGTGCTGTTTCGTCCAATAAATGTTTGTCTACAACACAAGTATTCAGCCCTACTGGGAGATACTTGCATTAATAGGAAAGTACAAATATACAATTTATTTCCGGTCTGTGATCGTTACCCTATGCTATAGTCATTGAGATCGCCTTTCGTGGAAGACACTACTGCAATAGCAATTTTTTTAGTTGGCTGCGTGGCAGTGTACCAAGCGTTCGGCTTCTCGTGGCAAGGCGCGGTGCCACTGAGTACGGTTCGATCCCACTTCGGACCATATAATTGTTCTTCGTTTTTTTCTATTGTTGTTTGTCTGTCAATTTTTCCGAGTGCTAACACATACTTCTTTGTTCTATTATTCCCTATTATCGCCTCGGAAGTTCCCATATAATAATATTTAGTATTATTATTTGTACCCAGTATATAACCACTGGGAACTACTATTCGTGCTGTTTCGTCCAATAAATGTTTGTCTACAACCACAAGTATTCAGCCCTACTGGGAGAGATACTTGCATTAATAGGAAAGTACAAATATACAATTATTTCCGGTCTGTGATCGTTACCCTATGCTATAGTCATTGAGATCGCCTTTCGTGGAAGACACTACTGCAATAGCCAATTTTTTAGTTGGCTGCGTGGCAGTGTACCCAAGCGTTCGGCTTCTCGTGGCAAGGCGCGGTGCCACTGAGTACGGGTTCGATCCCACTTCGGACCATATATTGTTCTTCGTTTTTTTCTATTGTTGTTTGTCTGTCAATTTTTCCGAGTGCTAACACATACTTCTTTGTTCTATTATTCCCTATTATCGCCTCGGAAGTTCCCACATAATAATATTTATGTATTATTATTTGTACCCAGTATATAACCACTGGGAACTACTATTCGTGCTGTTTCGTCCAATAAATGTTTGTCTACAACACAAGTATTCAGCCCTACTGGGAGATACTTGCATTAATAGGAAAGTACAAATATACAATTTATTTCCGGTCTGTGATCGTTACCCTATGCTATAGTCATTGAGATCGCCTTTCGTGGAAGACACTACTGCCAATAGCAATTTTTTAGTGGGCTGCGTGGCAGTGTACCAAGCGTTCGGCTTCTCGTGGCAAGGCGCGGTGCCACTGAGTACGGGTTCGATCCCACTTCGGACCATATATGTTCTTCGTTTTTTTCTATTGTTGTTTGTCTGTCAATTTTTCCGAGTGCTAACACATACTTCTTTGTTCTATTATTCCCTATTATCGCCTCGGAAGTTCCCCATATAATAATATTTATGTATTATTATTTGTACCCAGTATATAACCACTGGGAACTACTATTCGTGCTGTTTCGTCCAATAAATGTTTGTCTACAACACAAGTATTCAGCCCTACTGGGAGATACTTGCATTAATAGGAAAGTACAAATATACAATTATTTCCGGTCTCTGTGATCGTTACCCTATGCTATAGTCATTGAGATCGCCTTCGTGGAAGACACTACTGCAATAGCCAAATTTTTTAGTTGGCTGCGTGGCAGTGTACAAGCGTTCGGCTTCTCGTGGCAAGGCGCGGTGCCACTGAGTACGGGTTCGATCCCACTTCGGACAATATTTTTCGTTTTTTTCTTTGTTGTTTGTCTGTCAATTTTTCCGAGTGCTAACACATACTTCTTTGTTCTATTATTCCCTATTATCGCCTCGGAAGTCCCCATATAATAATATTTATGTATTATTATTTGTACCCAGTATAACACTGGGAACTACATTCGTGCTGTTTCGTCCAATAAATTTTTGTCTACAACACAAGTATTCAGCCCTACTGGGAGATACTTGCATTAATAGGAAGTACAAATATACAATTTATTTCCGGTCTGTGATCGTTACCCATGCTATAGTCATTGAATCGCCTTTCGTGGAAGCACTACTGCAATAGCCAATTTTTTAGTTGGCTGCGTGGCAGTGTGTACCAAGCGTTCGGCTTCTCGTGGCAAGGCGCGGTGGCCACTGAGTACGGGTTCGATCCCACTTCGGACCATATATTGTTCTTCGTTTTTTTCTATTGTTGTTTGTCTGTCAATTTTTTCCGAGTGCTAACACATACTTCTTTGTTCTATTATTCCCTATTATCGCCTCGGAAGTTCCCCATATAATAATATTATGTATTATTATTTGTACCCAGTATATAACCACTGGGAACTACTATTCGTGCTGTTTCGTCCAATAAATGTTTGTCTACAACACAAGTATTCAGCCCTACTGGGAGATACTTGCATTAATAGGAAAGTACAAATATACAATTTATTTCCGGTCTGTGATCGTTACCCTATGCTATAGTCATTGAGATCGCCTTTCGTGGAAGACACTACTGCATAGCCAATTTTTTTAGTTGGCTGCGTGGCAGTGTACCAAGCGTTCGGCTTCTCGTGGCAAGGCGCGGTGCCACTGAGTACGGGTTCGATCCCATCGGACCATATATTGTTCTTCGTTTTTTTCTATTGTTGTTTGTCTGTCAATTTTTCCGAGTGCTAACACATACTTCTTTGTTCTATTATTCCCTATTATCGCCTCGGAAGTTCCCCATATAATAATATATTATGTATTATTATTTGTACCCAGTATATAACCACTGGGAACTACTATTCGTGCTGTTTCGTCCAATAAATGTTTGTCTACAACACAAGTATTCAGCCCTACTGGGAGATACTTGCATTAATAGGAAAGTACAAAATACAATTTATTTCCGGTCTGTGATCGTTACCCTATGCTATAGTCATTGAGATCGCCTTTCGTGGAAGACACTACTGCAATAGCCAATTTTTTAGTTGGCTGCGTGGCAGTGTAACAAGCGTTCGGCTTCTCGTGGCAAGGCGCGGTGCCACTGAGTACGGGTTCGATCCCACTTCGGACCATATATTGTTCTTCGTTTTTTTCTATTGTTGTTTGTCTGTCAATTTTTCCGAGTGCTAACACATACTTCTTTGTTCTATTATTCCCTATTATCGCCTCGGAAGTTCCCCATATAATAATATTTATGTATTATTATTTGTACCCAGTATATAACCACTGGGAACTACTATTCGTGCTGTTTCGTCCAATAAATGTTTGTCTACAACACAAGTATTCAGCCCTACTGGGAGATACTTGCATTAATAGAAAGTACAAATATACAATTTATTTCCGGTCTGTGATCGTTACCCTATGCTATAGTCATTGAGATCGCCTTTCGTGGAAGACACTACTGCAATAGCCACTTTTTTAGTTGGCTGCGTGGCAGTGTACCAAGCGTTCGGCTTCTCGTGGCAAGGCGCGGTGCCACTGAGACGGGTTCGATCCCACTTCGGGACCATATATTGTTCTTCGTTTTTTCTATTGTTGTTTGTCTGTCAATTTTTCCGAGTGCTAACACATACTTCTTTGTTCTATTATTCCCTATTATCGCCTCGGAAGTTCCCCATATAATAATATTTATGTATTATTATTTGTACCCAGTATATAACCAC
>JAVIAB010000106.1:20924322-21046822 GCA_032433765.1 Megaustenia siamemsis
CTGTTTCGTCCAATAAATGTTTGTCTACAACACAAGTATTCAGCCCTACTGGGAGATACTTGCATTAATAGGAAAGTACAAATATACAATTTATTTCCGGTCTGTGATCGTTACCCTATGCTATAGTCATTGAGATCGCCTTTCGTGGAAGACACTACTGCAATAGCCAATTTTTTAGTTGGCTGCGTGGCAGTGTACCAAGCGTTCGGCTTCTCGTGACAAGGCGCGGTGCCACTGAGTACGGGTTCGATCCACTTCGGACCATATATTGTTCTTCGTTTTTTCTATTGTTTGTTTGTCTGTCAATTTTTCGAGTGCTAAACATACTTCTTTGTTCTATTGTCCCTATTATCGCCTCGGAAGTTCCCCATATAATAATATTTATGTATTATTATTTGTACCCAGTATATCCACTGGGAACTACTATTCGTGCTGTTTTTCGTCCAATAAATGTTTGTCTACAACACAAGTATTCAGCCCTACTGGTGAGATACTTGCATTAATAGGAAAGTACAAATATACAATTTATTTCCGGTCTGTGATCGTTACCCTATGCTATAGTCATTGAGATCGCCTTTCGTGGAAGACACTACTGCAATAGCCAATTTTTAGTTGGCTGCGTGGCAGTGTACCAAGCGTTCGGCTTCTCGTGGCAAGGCGCGGTGCCACTGAGTACGGTTCGATCCCACTTCGGACCATATATTTGTTCTTCGTTTTTTTCTATTGTTGTTTGTCTGTCAATTTTTCCGAGTGCTAACACATACTTCTTTGTTCTATTATTCCTATTATCGCCTCGGAATTTCCCCATATAATAATATTTATGTATTATTATTTGTACCCAGTAATATAACCACTGGGAACTACTATTCGTGCTGTTTCGTCCAATAAATGTTTGTCTACAACACAGTATTCAGCCCTACTGGGAGATACTTGCATTAATAGGAAAGTACAAATATACAATTTATTTCCGGTCTGTGATCGTTACCCTATGCTATAGTCATTGAGATCGCCTTTCGTGGAAGACACTACTGCAATAGCAATTTTTTAGTTGGCTGCGTGGCAGTGTACCAAGCGTTCGCTTCTCGTGGCAAGGCGCGGTGCCACTGAGTACGGGTTCGATCCCACTTCGGACCATATATTGTTCCTTCGTTTTTTTCTATTGTTGTTTGTCTGTCAATTTTTCCGAGTGCTAAACACATACTTCTTTGTTCTATTATTCCCTATTATCGCCTCGGAAGTTCCCCATATAATAATATTTATGTATTATTATTTGTACCCCAGTAATTAACCACTGGGAACTACTATTCGTGCTGTTTCGTCCAATAATGTTTGTCTACAACACAAGTATTCCGCCCTACTGGAGATACTTGCATTAATAGGAAAGTACAAATATACAATTTATTTCCGGTCTGTGATCGTTTACCCTATGCTATAGTCATTGAGATCGCCTTTCGTGGAAGACACTACTGCAATAGCCAATTTTTTTAGTTGGCTGCGTGGCAGTGTACCAAGCGTTCGGCTTCTCGTGGCAAGGCGCGGTGCCACTGAGTACGGGTTCGATCCCACTTCGGACCATATATTGTTCTTCGTTTTTTTCTATTGTTGTTTGTCTGTCAATTTTCCGAGTGCTAACACATACTTCTTTGTTCTATTATTCCCTATTTCGCCTCGGAAGTTCCCATATAATAATATTTATGTATTATTATTTGTACCCAGTATATAACCACTGGGACCTATATTCGTGCTGTTTCGGTCCAATAAATGTTTGTCTACAACACAAGTATTCAGCCTACTGGGAGATACTTGCATTAATAGGAAAGTACAAATATACAATTTATTTCCGGTCTGTGATCGTTACCCTATGCTATAGTCATTGAGATCGCCTTTCGTGGAGACACTACTGCAATAAGCCAATTTTTAGTTGGCTGCGTGGCAGTGTACCAAGCGTTCGGCTTCTCGTGGCAAGGCGCGGTGCACTGAGTACGGGTTCGATCCCACTTCGGACCATATATTGTTCTTCGTTTTTTTCTATTTGTTGTTTGTCTGTCAATTTTTCCGAGTGCTAACACATACTTCTTTGTTCTATTATTCCCTATTATCGCCTCGGAAGTTTCCCCATATAATAATATTTATGTATTATTATTTGTACCCAGTATATAACCACTGGGAACTACTATTCGTGCTGTTTCGTCCACTAAATGTTTTGTCTACAACACAATATTCAGCCCTACTGGGAGATACTTGCATTAATAGGAAAGTACAAATATACAATTATTTCCGGTCTGTGATCGTTACCTATGCTATAGTCATTGAGATCGCCTTTCGTGGAAGACACTACTGCAATAGCCAATTTTTTAGTTGGCTGCGTGGCAGTGTACCAAGCGTTCGGCTTCTCGTGGCAAGGCGCGGTGCCACTGAGTACGGGTTCGATCCCACTTCGGACCATATATTGTTCTTCGTTTTTTTCTATTGTTGTTTGTCTGTCAATTTTTCCGAGTGCTAACACATACTTCTTTGTTCTATTATTCCCTATTATCGCCTCGGAAGTTCCCATATAATAATATTTATGTATTATTATTTGTATCCAGTATATAACCACTGGGAACTACTATTCGTGCTGTTTCGTCCAATAAATGTTTGTCTACAACACAAGTATTCAGCCCTACTGGGAGATACTTGCATTAATAGGAAAGTACAAATATACAATTTATTTCCGGTCTGTGATCGTTACCCTATGCTATAGTCATTGAGATCGCCTTTCGTGGAAGACACTACTGCAATAGCCAATTTTTTAGTTGGCTGCGTGGCAGTGTACCAAGCGTTCGGCTTCTCGTGGCAAGGCGCGGTGCCACTGAGTACGGGTTCGATCCCACTTCGGACCATATATTGTTCTTCGTTTTTTTCTATTGTTGTTTGTCTGTCAATTTTTCCGAGTGCTAACACATACTTCTTTGTTCTATTATTCCCTATTATCGCCTCGGAAGTTCCCCATATAATAATATTTATGTATTATTATTTGTACCCAGTATATAACCACTGGGAACTACTATTCGTGCTGTTTCGTCCAATAAATGTTTGTCTACAACACAAGTATTCAGCCCTACTGGGAGATACTTGCATTAATAGGAAAGTACAAATATACAATTTATTTCCGGTCTGTGATCGTTACCCTATGCTATAGTCATTGAGATCGCCTTTCGTGGAAGACACTACTGCAATAGCCAATTTTTTAGTTGGCTGCGTGGCAGTGTACCAAGCGTTCGGCTTCTAGTGGCAAGGCGCGGTGCCACTGAGTACGGAATCGATCCCACTTCGGACCATATATTGTTCTTCGTTTTTTTCTATTGTTGTTTGTCTGTCAATTTTTCCGAGTGCTAACACATACTTCTTTGTTCTATTATTCCCTATTATCGCCTCGGAAGTTCCCCATATAATAATATTTATGTATTATTATTTGTACCCAGTATATAACCACTGGGAACTACTATTCGTGCTGTTTCGTCCAATAAATGTTTGTCTACAACACAAGTATTCAGCCCTACTGGGAGATACTTGCATTAATAGGAAAGTACAAATATACAATTTATTTCCGGTCTGTGATCGTTACCCTATGCTATAGTCATTGAGATCGCCTTTCGTGGAAGACACTACTGCAATAGCCAATTTTTTAGTTGGCTGCGTGGCAGTGTACCAAGCGTTCGGCTTCTCGTGGCAAGGCGCGGTGCCACTGAGTACGGTTCGATCCCACTTCGGACCATATATTGTTCTTCGTTTTTTTCTATTGTTGTTTGTCTGTCAATTTTTCCGAGTGCTAACACATACTTCTTTGTTCTATTATTCCCTATTATCGCATCGGAAGTTCCCCATATAATAATATTTATGTATTATTATTTGTACCCAGTATATAACCACTGGGAACTACTATTCGTGCTGTTTCGTCCAATAAATGTTTGTCTACAACACAAGTATTCAGCCCTACTGGGAGATACTTGCATTAATAGGAAAGTACAAATATACAATTTATTTCCGGTCTGTGATCGTTACCCTATGCTATAGTCATTGAGATCGCCTTTCGTGGAAGACACTACTGCAATAGCCAATTTTTTAGTTGGCTGCGTGGCAGTGTACCAAGCGTTCGGCTTCTCGTGGCAAGGCGCGGTGCCACTGAGTACGGGTTCGATCCCACTTCGGACCATATATTGTTCTTCGTTTTTTTCTATTGTTGTTTGTCTGTCAATTTTTCCGAGTGCTAACACATACTTCTTTGTTCTATTATTCCCTATTATCGCCTCGGAAGTTCCCCATATAATAATATTTATGTATTATTATTTGTACCCAGTATATAACCACTGGGAACTACTATTCGTGCTGTTTCGTCCAATAAATGTTTGTCTACAACACAAGTATTCAGCCCTACGGAGATACTTGCATTAATAGGAAAGTACAAATATACAATTTATTTCCGGTCTGTGATCGTTACCCTATGCTATAGTCATTGAGATCGCCTTTCGTGGAAGACACTACTGCAATAGCCAATTTTTTAGTGGCTGCGTGGCAGTGTACCAAGCGTTCGGCTTCTCGTGGCAAGGCGCGGTGCCACTGAGTACGGGTTCGATCCCACTTCGGACCATATATTGTTCTTCGTTTTTTTTCTATTGTTGTTTGTCTGTCAATTTTTCCGAGTGCTAACACATACTTCTTTGTTCTATTATTCCCTATTATCGCCTCGGAAGTTCCCCATATAATAATATTTATGTATTATTATTTGTACCCAGTATATAACCACTGGGAACTACTATTCGTGCTGTTTCGTCCAATAAATGTTTGTCTACAACACAAGTATTCAGCCCTACTGGGAGATACTTGCATTAATAGGAAAGTACAAAATATACAATTTATTTCCGGTCTGTGATCGTTACCCTATGCTATAGTCATTGAGATCGCCTTTCGTGGAAGACACTACTGCAATAGCCATTTTTTTAGTTGGCTGCGTGGCAGTGTACCAAGCGTTCGGCTTCTCGTGGCAAGGCGCGGTGCCACTGAGTACGGGTTCGATCCCACTTCGGACCATATATTGTTCTTCGTTTTTTTCTATTGTTGTTTGTCTGTCAATTTTTCCGAGTGCTAACACATACTTCTTTGTTCTATTATTCCCTATTATCGCCTCGGAAGTTCCCCATATAATAATATTATGTATTATTATTTGTACCCAGTATATAACCACTGGGAACTACTATTCGTGCTGTTTCGTCCAATAAATGTTTGTCTACAACACAAGTATTCAGCCCTACTGGAGATACTTGCATTAATAGGAAAGTACAAATATACAATTTATTTCCGGTCTGTGATCGTTACCCTATGCTATAGTCATTGAGATCGCCTTTCGTGGAAGACACTACTGCAATAGCCAATTTTTTAGTTGGCTGCGTGGCAGTGTACCAAGCGTTCGGCTTCTCGTGGCAAGGCGCGGTGCCACTGAGTACGGGTTCGATCCCACTTCGGACCATATATTGTTCTTCGTTTTTTTCTATTGTTGTTTGTCTGTCAATTTTTCCGAGTGCTAACACATACTTCTTTGTTCTATTATTCCCTATTATCGCCTCGGAAGTTCCCCATATAATAATATTTATGTATTATTATTTGTAACCAGTATATAACCACTGGGAACTACTATTCGTGCTGTTTCGTCCAATAAATGTTTGTCTACAACACAAGTATTCAGCCCTACTGGGAGATACTTGCATTAATAGGAAAGTACAAATATACAATTTATTTCCGGTCTGTGATCGTTACCCTATGCTATAGTCATTGAGATCGCCTTTCGTGGAAGACACTACTGCAATAGCCAATTTTTAGTTGGCTGCGTGGCAGTGTACCAAGCGTTCGGCTTCTCGTGGCAAGGCGCGGTGCCACTGAGTACGGGTTCGATCCCACTTCGGACCATATATTGTTCTTCGTTTTTTTCTATTGTTGTTTGTCTGTCAATTTTCCGAGTGCTAACACATACTTCTTGTTCTATTATTCCCTATTATCGCCTCGGAAGTTCCCCATATAATAATATTTATGTATTATTATTTGTACCCAGTATATAACCACTGGGAACTACTATTCGTGCTGTTTCGTCCAATAAATGTTTGTCTACAACACAAGTATTCAGCCCTACTGGGAGATACTTGCATTAATAGGAAAGTACAAATATACAATTTATTTCCGGTCTGTGATCGTTACCCTATGCTATAGTCATTGAGATCGCCTTTCGTGGAAGACACTACTGCAATAGCCAATTTTTTAGTTGGCTGCGTGGCAGTGTACCAAGCGTTCGGCTTCTCGTGGCAAGGCGCGGTGCCACTGAGTACGGGTTCGATCCCACTTCGGACCATATATTGTTCTTCGTTTTTTTCTATTGTTGTTTGTCTGTCAATTTTTCCGAGTGCTAACACATACTTCTTTGTTCTATTATTCCCTATTATCGCCTCGGAAGTTCCCCATATAATAATATTTATGTATTATTATTTGTACCCAGTATATAACCACTGGGAACTACTATTCGTGCTGTTTCGTCCAATAAATGTTTGTCTACAACACAAGTATTCAGCCCTACTGGGAGATACTTGCATTAATAGGAAAGTACAAATATACAATTTATTTCCGGTCTGTGATCGTTACCCTATGCTATAGTCATTGAGATCGCCTTTCGTGGAAGACACTACTGCAATAGCCAATTTTTTAGTTGGCTGCGTGGCAGTGTACCAAGCGTTCGGCTTCTCGTGGCAAGGCGCGGTGCCACTGAGTACGGGTTCGATCCCACTTCGGACCATATATTGTTCTTCGTTTTTTTCTATTGTTGTTTGTCTGTCAATTTTCCGAGTGCTAACACATACTTCTTTGTTCTATTATTCCCTATTATCGCCTCGGAAGTTCCCCATATAATAATATTTATGTATTATTATTTGTACCCAGTATATAACCACTGGGAACTACTATTCGTGCTGTTTCGTCCAATAAATGTTTGTCTACAACACAAGTATTCAGCCCTACTGGGAGATACTTGCATTAATAGGAAAGTACAAATATACAATTTATTTCCGGTCTGTGATCGTTACCCTATGCTATAGTCATTGAGATCGCCTTTCGTGGAAGACACTACTGCAATAGCCAATTTTTTAGTTGGCTGCGTGGCAGTGTACCAAGCGTTCGGCTTCTCGTGGCAAGGCGCGGTGCCACTGAGTACGGGTTCGATCCCACTTCGGACCATATATTGTTCTTCGTTTTTTTCTATTGTTGTTTGTCTGTCAATTTTTCCGAGTGCTAACACATACTTCTTTGTTCTATTATTCCCTATTATCGCCTCGGAAGTTCCCCATATAATAATATTTATGTATTATTATTTGTACCCAGTATATAACCACTGGGAACTACTATTCGTGCTGTTTCGTCCAATAAATGTTTGTCTACAACACAAGTATTCAGCCCTACTGGGAGATACTTGCATTAATAGGAAAGTACAAATATACAATTTATTTCCGGTCTGTGATCGTTACCCTATGCTATAGTCATTGAGATCGCCTTTCGTGGAAGACACTACTGCAATAGCCAATTTTTTAGTTGGCTGCGTGGCAGTGTACCAAGCGTTCGGCTTCTCGTGGCAAGGCGCGGTGCCACTGAGTACGGGTTCGATCCCACTTCGGACCATATATTGTTCTTCGTTTTTTTCTATTGTTGTTTGTCTGTCAATTTTTCCGAGTGCTAACACATACTTCTTTGTTCTATTATTCCCTATTATCGCCTCGGAAGTTCCCCATATAATAATATTTATGTATTATTATTTGTACCCAGTATATAACCACTGGGAACTACTATTCGTGCTGTTTCGTCCAATAAATGTTTGTCTACAACACAAGTATTCAGCCCTACTGGGAGATACTTGCATTAATAGGAAAGTACAAATATACAATTTATTTCCGGTCTGTGATCGTTACCCTATGCTATAGTCATTGAGATCGCCTTTCGTGGAAGACACTACTGCAATAGCCAATTTTTTAGTTGGCTGCGTGGCAGTGTACCAAGCGTTCGGCTTCTCGTGGCAAGGCGCGGTGCCACTGAGTACGGGTTCGATCCCACTTCGGACCATATATTGTTCTTCGTTTTTTTCTATTGTTGTTTGTCTGTCAATTTTTCCGAGTGCTAACACATACTTCTTTGTTCTATTATTCCCTATTATCGCATCGGAAGTTCCCCATATAATAATATTTATGTATTATTATTTGTACCCAGTATATAACCACTGGGAACTACTATTCGTGCTGTTTCGTCCAATAAATGTTTGTCTACAACACAAGTATTCAGCCCTACTGGGAGATACTTGCATTAATAGGAAAGTACAAATATACAATTTATTTCCGGTCTGTGATCGTTACCCTATGCTATAGTCATTGAGATCGCCTTTCGTGGAAGACACTACTGCAATAGCCAATTTTTTAGTTGGCTGCGTGGCAGTGTACCAAGCGTTCGGCTTCTCGTGGCAAGGCGCGGTGCCACTGAGTACGGGTTCGATCCCACTTCGGACCATATATTGTTCTTCGTTTTTTTCTATTGTTGTTTGTCTGTCAATTTTTCCGAGTGCTAACACATACTTCTTTGTTCTATTATTCCCTATTATCGCCTCGGAAGTTCCCCATATAATAATATTTATGTATTATTATTTGTACCCAGTATATAACCACTGGGAACTACTATTCGTGCTGTTTCGTCCAATAAATGTTTGTCTACAACACAAGTATTCAGCCCTACTGGGAGATACTTGCATTAATAGGAAAGTACAAATATACAATTTATTTCCGGTCTGTGATCGTTACCCTATGCTATAGTCATTGAGATCGCCTTTCGTGGAAGACACTACTGCAATAGCCAATTTTTTAGTTGGCTGCGTGGCAGTGTACCAAGCGTTCGGCTTCTCGTGGCAAGGCGCGGTGCCACTGAGTACGGGTTCGATCCCACTTCGGACCATATATTGTTCTTCGTTTTTTTCTATTGTTGTTTGTCTGTCAATTTTTCCGAGTGCTAACACATACTTCTTTGTTCTATTATTCCCTATTATCGCCTCGGAAGTTCCCCATATAATAATATTTATGTATTATTATTTGTACCCAGTATATAACCACTGGGAACTACTATTCGTGCTGTTTCGTCCAATAAATGTTTGTCTACAACACAAGTATTCAGCCCTACTGGGAGATACTTGCATTAATAGGAAAGTACAAATATACAATTTATTTCCGGTCTGTGATCGTTACCCTATGCTATAGTCATTGAGATCGCCTTTCGTGGAAGACACTACTGCAATAGCCAATTTTTTAGTTGGCTGCGTGGCAGTGTACCAAGCGTTCGGCTTCTCGTGGCAAGGCGCGGTGCCACTGAGTACGGGTTCGATCCCACTTCGGACCATATATTGTTCTTCGTTTTTTTCTATTGTTGTTTGTCTGTCAATTTTTCCGAGTGCTAACACATACTTCTTTGTTCTATTATTCCCTATTATCGCCTCGGAAGTTCCCCATATAATAATATTTATGTATTATTATTTGTACCCAGTATATAACCACTGGGAACTACTATTCGTGCTGTTTCGTCCAATAAATGTTTGTCTACAACACAAGTATTCAGCCCTACTGGGAGATACTTGCATTAATAGGAAAGTACAAATATACAATTTATTTCCGGTCTGTGATCGTTACCCTATGCTATAGTCATTGAGATCGCCTTTCGTGGAAGACACTACTGCAATAGCCAATTTTTTTAGTTGGCTGCGTGGCAGTGTACCAAGCGTTCGGCTTCTCGTGGCAAGGCGCGGTGCCACTGAGTACGGGTTCGATCCCACTTCGGACCATATATTGTTCTTCGTTTTTTTCTATTGTTGTTTGTCTGTCAATTTTTCCGAGTGCTAACACATACTTCTTTGTTCTATTATTCCCTATTATCGCCTCGGAAGTTCCCCATATAATAATATTTATGTATTATTATTTGTACCCAGTATATAACCACTGGGAACTACTATTCGTGCTGTTTCGTCCAATAAATGTTTGTCTACAACACAAGTATTCAGCCCTACTGGGAGATACTTGCATTAATAGGAAAGTACAAATATACAATTTTTTTCCGGTCTGTGATCGTTACCCTATGCTATAGTCATTGAGATCGCCTTTCGTGGAAGACACTACTGCAATAGCCAATTTTTTAGTTGGCTGCGTGGCAGTGTACCAAGCGTTCGGCTTCTCGTGGCAAGGCGCGGTGCCACTGAGTACGGGTTCGATCCCACTTCGGACCATATATTGTTCTTCGTTTTTTTCTATTGTTGTTTGTCTGTCAATTTTTCCGAGTGCTAACACATACTTCTTTGTTCTATTATTCCCTATTATCGCCTCGGAAGTTCCCCATATAATAATATTTATGTATTATTATTTGTACCCAGTATATAACCACTGGGAACTACTATTCGTGCTGTTTCGTCCAATAAATGTTTGTCTACAACACAAGTATTCAGCCCTACTGGGAGATACTTGCATTAATAGGAAAGTACAAATATACAATTTATTTCCGGTCTGTGATCGTTACCCTATGCTATAGTCATTGAGATCGCCTTTCGTGGAAGACACTACTGCAATAGCCAATTTTTTAGTTGGCTGCGTGGCAGTGTACCAAGCGTTCGGCTTCTCGTGGCAAGGCGCGGTGCCACTGAGTACGGGTTCGATCCCACTTCGGACCATATATTGTTCTTCGTTTTTTTCTATTGTTGTTTGTCTGTCAATTTTTCCGAGTGCTAACACATACTTCTTTGTTCTATTATTCCCTATTATCGCCTCGGAAGTTCCCCATATAATAATATTTATGTATTATTATTTGTACCCAGTATATAACCACTGGGAACTACTATTCGTGCTGTTTCGTCCAATAAATGTTTGTCTACAACACAAGTATTCAGCCCTACTGGGAGATACTTGCATTAATAGGAAAGTACAAATATACAATTTATTTCCGGTCTGTGATCGTTACCCTATGCTATAGTCATTGAGATCGCCTTTCGTGGAAGACACTACTGCAATAGCCAATTTTTTAGTTGGCTGCGTGGCAGTGTACCAAGCGTTCGGCTTCTCGTGGCAAGGCGCAGTGCCACTGAGTACGGGTTCGATCCCACTTCGGACCATATATTGTTCTTCGTTTTTTTCTATTGTTGTTTGTCTGTCAATTTTTCCGAGTGCTAACACATACTTCTTTGTTCTATTATTCCCTATTATCGCCTCGGAAGTTCCCCATATAATAATATTTATGTATTATTATTTGTACCCAGTATATAACCACTGGGAACTACTATTCGTGCTGTTTCGTCCAATAAATGTTTGTCTACAACACAAGTATTCAGCCCTACTGGGAGATACTTGCATTAATAGGAAAGTCTATCTATCTATTGACCTTTCGAGCCGTAACCGGCCCATAGGGCGTAGACCAAGATACACCTTCTCCTATATGAATTTTTGTTCTAGCAGTTTTCTTTTAAAGATATTTTATCAAATCTCGCCATCTGTCTCTGTTCTGTGCAAGCAGTTCTATCTCATTGAGGGAGCCGATTCCTGCTGCTCTTGCCTCTCTCATCAATGTTCTTCTCAGTGTCTCCCTGGGTCTTCCTCTTTTTCTTTTACCTGTTGTTTCCCATATGAGGGCTTGCTTTGCTATTCGATTATTATCTCTTCTCATCACATGTCCAACGTATGACCATCGTCTTTTCTTTATTACTGAAGATATTAGTGGTTGATTGGCGATTTCTCTAATTTCCTCGTTTGTTTTGAATTCGTTCCATTCTATACCAAGTATTTTCCTTAGACATTTATTTTCGAATGCGTTCAACTTTGTTTCTATATCTCTTGTTGTTTTCCAGCTTTCACACGCATACGTAAGGGTTGATAGTACATTTGATTTGAATAGCCTAAGTTTTGTGTTTGTGCTAATGAGTTTTGATTTCCACAACTTTTCAAGGCTTCTGAAAGACATTGCTGCTTTAGCCAGTCTGATTCTAATTTCTTTGCTCGTATCCCCTTCTCGATCAATGTGACTTCCAAGATAGATGAAGTGATCGATCTCTTCTACTGGTTTGTTTTCCATGTATATTTTGTCACTTGTTGGAATTAAACTTTTCATGACTTTAGTCTTTTCATGATTGACCTCAAGCCCAATTTTGCTGGCTATTGATGATAGTTCATTTGTGTTTTCCTGCATCGTTTTTATCTGATTGCTGATGAGAACTATGTCATCAGCAAAGTCCAGGTCCTCCAAATGGTCTCCTTGTATCCATTCGATGCCTTTATTACCAGTGCAGCATTTCTTCATTATGAAGTCCATAACAATTCCAAATAACAAGGGCGATAAAATACATCCTTGTTTAACCCCAGTTTTACGTTTCATTAACAACATCGTTTTTACGATAGCGGCTTGTTAAACCTCTGATCAACGGTTCTATACCAAGCCGGAGAAAAATAATTCCTCCATTTTGGAAACAACCGGATCAATAGGAAAGTACAAATATACAATTTATTTCCGGTCTGTGATCGTTACCCTATGCTATAGTCATTGAGATCGCCTTTCGTGGAAGACACTACTGCAATAGCCAATTTTTTAGTTGACTGCGTGGCAGTGTACCAAGCGTTCGGCTTCTCGTGGCAAGGCGCGGTGCCACTGAGTACGGTTCGATCCCACTTCGGACCATATATTGTTCTTCGTTTTTTCTATTGTTGTTTGTCTGTCAATTTTTCCGAGTGCTAACACATACTTCTTTGTTCTATTATTCCCTATTATCGCCTCGGAAGTTCCCCATATAATAATATTTATGTATTATTATTTGTACCCAGATCAAGACTAACTTGGACGAGTAACATCAAAAGACAGAGAAGTCAGCCTATGACAATCTCTACTTCTAAAGCAAGAGATAGAGCGAAATGATCTTTATTCACATATTATTGTCTTTATTCCCATATTTGATCTTTACTCACATATTATACGGTTTCTATTAATATATAATATGATCTTTATTCACATGTTAGTTGATTTTTATTCACATATTATTGATCTTTATTCACATATTATTTGATCTTTATTCGCATATTAGTAGATCTTTATTCACGTATTATTTTATCTTTATTCACATACATATTTTTATCTTTATTCACGAATTATTTTATCTTTATTCACATATTATTTTATCTTTATTCACATATTAGTTTATCTTTATTCACACAGCATACATATATCATTTTATCCACGATAAATAGCGCAGTTACGAAAGATGTGGTCAGTAACGTGTCAGATCTCTCTAAAAATACCAGAAACAATTTCCGGTACCAATTTTCGAAGCCTGGATGAACGTCAAAGCAGCATAGGTCACCACTTTTGGGAAATCAAACCTGTTATATTGTAAGTAGACGAGCGCGCTAACCACTTCGCTACAATAATGCTGAATATGTAAGTATTTCTCCGCTGTTAATATCTACCAATGCTTCAATATTTTTCCTTGTATTAAACCCTGTTCTCATTTCTCCTTCTTTCAATGTCTGCAACTACATTTTTCACAGCCACTTGAATGTCATGAGAAACAAATTGACCACAGTTTAAATGCCCGTCATTCAAGCTTAATTTCTTTTAATTTGTTTCGTGAATTAACATCTCACTATTTTATAGAGTGTTCTTTGCCACTTCCCTGTGACTCTCTAAACTTCCGTTTAGGGGGTTACCTACCAATTGTCAGGATTTCGCCGGAAATGTATTGCTTTTTAATGTTTGTGTGTGTGAATGTGTGTATATGTGACTGTTATCGTATGTGTATTCTGCTTCCGCCCAAGGAGTGCACAATTGTAGGTATTATAATATAATATATAATCCCAAAAAGGGGGAGCCGCGATAGCTCAGTGATTAGTGAACTTGACTACAAAGGACAAGAGGTAGGTTTCGATCCAACCGACGGCTTCCGGGTTCACCCAGCACTTAATGGGTACCAGATTTTTTTCTGGGAAATAAAGCGGCACGAGCGTAATACCGACCACATTAGCCCAAAAATAATGTGCCGAAGGTCTGTAAAATATATGGTCCCTAAAACCATATTCCCTATACGCCTCTTGGCGTGATGGGGGCACTTTACTTTTTTTAAAATATATATAATCAAAGTAAATGCCAAGTTATCGTGTCCAGCAGTTTTGTGGAATAAAAAACAAAGGGATAAGTACAAATCTACAATCTCATGCGGGGCTGCTGTAAAGCTAGGAGAAAGGTTGAGCAATAAATATAAAATTGTATATAGCAGCAAAGTGACAAACGTCGGGGTTACCGCTAGCACAGGCCTCCCGAACATCTACACGCTGCTCAAACGACGTAGGTTATACTGACTTGGCCACTTCCACCGTATGAAAGATGGCCGAATATCACAATATATACTTTATAGCTCAATCTCAAGCAAGATGCAGACAAATTCATGGATAATGAGAATACACGATGAAAGAAAAGAAAAAATAACATTTGCAAGGGATGCTGCAAAAATCCATAGTCAAATATAACTAACGGAGGCTACTATAGCAGCTTCACTGCAAAGAAGACAGTGCTCAATTATAAACGTTTAGAATATATGCCTACCTCAGTATGCCAAGACAGCAAACCACGATTGCATACATTTCTACTTAGCTTCAGTCAAAGCATTGGGGGACATTGTTCCGCGGTCCACAAAGGAAGAGTGAATTAACCTTATCACCAGTAAGTGGTTAAATAATAGGTCACTACTAATCACGTGACTTATGGAAGTCCAACGAAATTAGGTTAAAGACTAAAATAAAAATTGTCAACTCCAATGTTAAGTCAGTTTTATTATATGGCCGTGAAACAAGGAGAAAAACTAACATGACAATCATGAAGATACAGACTTTCATTAATGGATGCTTACGCAGAATAAAAGGATGGAAATTGCACGACAAAATCACTAACATAGAATTATGCAAGTGTACCAGTCAAATACCAGTGGATACACAGCGAAGACGATGGCGATGGATAGGACACACACTGCGCAAGCCAATTGAGAGTATTACACAAGAAGCTCTTTTTTGGAATCCCCAGGCAAAAAGACAAAGAGGAAGACCAAGGAATTCTTGGAGAAGACATATAGAAGCAGAGATGAAGATAATGGGGAAGACATGGAACGATCTTAAAAGAATAGCAAGAAACAGAACGGCTTGGAAAGTGTTTGTTGACGACCTATGCTCCACGGGGAGCTGAAAAGTAGAAGTAGAAGAATCACGTGACTACGCAGGAAGGACAGTGGTTTACTAGGAAGAACAGTGGAAAACGGTAAGAAGATGAAGAAAGAAGGTTGAGGAGAGTCTATACTAAAAGATTTGGAAGAAAGGGTATCTAGGGGAGGATTAGCGAGAGGAGGGGGGGGGGGGTTGTAAGGGGTTAAAGTAAAAAAGTTAAGTGCCCCGCCACGCCAAGTGGCGTATAGGGAATATGGTGTTAGCGATCATATATTTTACAGACCTTCGGCACATGATTTTTGGGCTAATGTGGTCGGTATTACGCTCATGCCGCTTTACTTTGCCAGAAAAAAATCCGGTACCCATTAAAGGCTGGGTGAACCTAGAAGCCGTCGGTTGGATCGAACCCTACCTCTTGTCCTTTGTAGTTTAGTTCACTAACCACTGAGCTATCGCGGCTCCAAGGGGTTAAAGGTAGAGAAATTATAATTTTTAAAAATATGTTAAGATAGGATTGAAGGGAGTTGATCCCTCCCGGCTGGAGAGAGAGAGAACCATGTAAAAGGCAATGAGTGGTTCTCCAGGACGAACAGGCTGAGGTCAACAGCAGAGCAGTAAACGATACCAGTGACTAGGATGATCAGGAGAGTTAGTGAGTGGAGACAGGGGAACCAGATTCTCAAGAGATGCTCTCTGAAACGATCGCATACACAGTTACCTGTTTACTTACATATCTCTTGTGGCAGCGTTAACAAGTGATGGCATATATAAGATTACGGAAACATACAAGTGAAACTTTTGATTTCCAAGAGGTCATTTCGGATGTTAACTTGGTTGTGGTTTGTAACATGAAGAGGCACTTTTTTGCGTACCGACCACATCTTGCCGTACTGCTATGGTCATGGCTAGGGTTGCGCTGTCGGCTTCTTACCAAGATGTCCCGGAGGTTCCTGTCACGAATGTAAGCTACCAAAGGAGGGTCCAAGAATAGAAGGAGAGTGGTAGAGTGCGAGTGAAAGGTAGCTGGCGTTTAAGAGCTCGGGGCGCTGCATAATTTTGCATGTGGTGAGAGAAGAAACAATACTATCAAACGAAAGACGAGTGGTGGGGATAAGAGTTTGGGTGCGGGTGATAAGAAAGACTTGTTGGAGAGAAGAATGAAGAACCTTTAGCGACGTCAGTGAAATCCAACATAAGGTGGGCTTGATGGAGGACGTCATCGTCCTGGTTACAGAGGCGTCCGAGGCGTGGCAACTAAGAGAACGGTAAAGAATCCCAACAGGATGACGGTTGGACAATGGTGTACAGGAGAAATGAATTGTCGTCGGTCGGTTTGTGAAAAAAGGAGCAAGTAATGTGTAACATAGACTCCTACAAGGTATAGTGACAGCTTTACAATACACAAGACCGATGTATTTCCATTCTCAACACATGACCGGTATATTTCTATTATCAACACATGACCCATGTATTTCCACTCTCAACACATGACCGATATATTTCTATTATCAACACAAGACCGATGTATTTCCACTCTCAACACATGACCGATGTATTTCCACTCTCAACACATGACCCATGTATTTCCACTCTCAACACATGACCCATGTATTTCCACTCTCAACACATGACCCATGTATTTCCACTCTCAACACATGACCCATGTATTTCCACTCTCAACACATGACCGATGTATTTCCACTCTCAACACATGACCGATGTATTTCCACTCTCAACACATGACCCATGTATTTCCACTCTCAACACATGACCCATGTATTTCCACTCTCAACACATAACCGATGTATTTCCACTCTCAACACATGACCGATGTATTTCCACTCTCAACACATGACCTATGTATTTCCACTCTCAACACATGACCGATGTATTTCCACTCTCAACACATGACCGATGTATTTCCACTCTCAACACATGACCCATGTATTTCCACTCTCAACACATAACCGATGTATTTCCACTCTCAACACATGACCGATGTATTTCCACTCTCAACACATGACCTATGTATTTCCACTCTCAACACATGACCGATGTATTTCTAACGCTTTCTTCTCTTTTTAAAGTGGTCATTACCTGCGCCAGAGAATCTGCATTTGCTTAAACTTAAAACATCACGATCGTTCCCTCTAATTTCGTTGCAGATTTTGCTGCTTTCCCTGGCTGGTACATTGTTCGGACATTCCAGTAGCCGATTTTGGAAGTCTAAAACTGAGATGGGAGTACTAAATGATAATAGTAGGTTGTGCCAGATATGATGAGAATATCAATAGAATAAGTGGCAGTGGGCAACACAAAATGGGAGTGAGAAAGTAACAATGAAAAGCTGAAATGCCAAACAAAGAAGGCAGAAAAGATGCAAACAATTAGTGTAAGTTGTAGCCGCCGTCAGTCAAAGTTGACTATGGATTTTGTAGCACCTCTAGAAATGTTATTTTCTTTCTTTTATTTCGCTGAATATTATATTTTTCTATGAATCTGCCTGCAAGCAATAATGAGAGTACAAAAAAAGGTAGGAAAGGAAAATTGAATAATTAGTAGCATAACATTTATATAAACAATATCAAAACAGATAAGAATACTTAAATACATTTTCAAAACGAAGGCTAAATAATTATCCCAGGCTCATTAAGTTTAATTGTTTAAAGCTGTTCTTCATTGTGACAGTTTCTATCTAAGTGGTTACAGTAACAACCAAAAATAGTACTGTGTCTTAAAGCTGTTCCTCATTGTGACAGTTTCTATCTAAGTGGTTACAGTAGCAACCAAAAACAGTATTGTTTGTGATTTTTTTTTTAAAAAAACTATAGATTGTTAATGCGCTGAGTAATTATATTTGGAGAATATTCCTCATGACGTCGAACAGTGAGATGTTAATTCAACGATTTTTGTTCATGGGTTTCTTTGAAAATAAATACCAACTCACTTTGTCTCTCCCCCCCCCCCCCGGAGTAAACACGTTTATAAATCCCTGTTGCAAAATGCGTTATGTGAGCAACAATACTAGTGCTTACCATGGAGCAACAATACTATAGTCCGTTCAGATTCGTTTGCCTAGACATTAATTTATTTTTTTCAAAAACTTATTGTTCATTTGCATTGATCTTTTGAAGTTAGGTTTAGAATACTAATGTCGCTATAAAAATATTTTTTTATCAAAGAAATGTGATCCAGTTTCAAAGATGCCTTATTTAACCTATATAAAAAAAAAAGTTAATCGATATTATAAACACCGGCGGGATTATGTAGATGCTTACATCTCACAGCTGATTCTTTAACATATAGGCATGACCTTCACGGCTGAATGCGCACCGTCCTAAAATAGTTATGTTTCCACTATAAATTTTTATAAAGAAATGTTACATATGAAATTTCCCGTTTAGCACAAAATGACATTTTAGCCGAAACCGGAAATTATGTGACGTCAAAATCACGGCCGTAGACTCGAGTTCGAGTCATAATTCAGAGGCAAATCTCAATATTTACAGAAAGGAGGCGGCACTATCCATATTATCTTCTGCAAGTCTATGTGAGAATGAATATAAAGGCAAAATATTTTACTGAGCATAACATTGCTATAAAGATTTATCAATACTTCTGCAGAGAGCGTAAAAAGGGACATCTTTATTGTTCTTTATCAAACCCTGAGAAGAGAACAATGCATATTTTAGGTTTGTGTAAACGTTCATTTGATCGAATAGTTAAAGGAAGCGGATATTTATTGCCAACAAATGCAAGAAAGCAAGGAAGGAAAGAAACGTTAGACAGTTTTGATAAGGACCTAGTAAAAAGAGAAATCTGTCGAATGTTTGATATAAACGAAGAAGTGACACTTAGAAAGTTGAAGCTTTGGCTGAAAACTAACAACGACATTGAAATATCAAAAACTTCATTATGGAAAATATTAAGAAGTGCAGGCTTCACCTTTAGAAAGTATGCTGGTGGAAAAAACATTATTTGTGAGAAGCCACATCTAGTAGCTCTTAGAAGCAAGTATTTACGTGAAGTGAAGGAAATGCGCGAAAATGATTATGATATTGTTTATTTAGATGAAACTTGGATCAACGCTCATCATACAAATGAAAAGGAATGGCAGTTAGCAGATGGAAGTATTAAACGATCAGTACCAAGCAGTAAAGGGCAACGTTTGATAGTTGCACATGCAGGTAGCAGACATAATGGGTTGTTGCAGAATGCTCATCTCGTTTTCATTTCAAAATCCATAGACAATAGAGACTACCACTCCGAAATGAATGGGCACATATTTAAAGACTGGATCGAGAAAAGTATCCTTCCAATATTAGATCGACCTTCTTGTCTGATAATGGACAATGCTTCATACCATAACGTAGTTAACGTAGAAGATAGAATCCCAACATCATCAAGTACAAAAGATGCAATCAAAACGTGGCTCATAAAAGAACACATACAAGTTAACGACAGCTACTTGAAACCCGAATTGCTTAGCCTTGTAAAACAGACACAACGTACAAAGATATTTAAAATAGACAAGTTAATTCAAGAACATGGCCATAGATGTTTGAGACTACCTCCATATCATGCACACTTAAATCCTATAGAACTAGTTTGGGCAAAAGTTAAAGGACACGTAGCATATACAAATAAAACTTTCAAATTATGCGATGTTGAGACACTTACAAATCAGGCTCTATCAAATATAAATAAAGACTACTGGGTAAAATGTGAGGATCATGTGTTACGACAAGAAGAGGAATATTGGAAAAAGGATGGTTTGTTGTTTGTTCAGCCGAAAGCAGTAATCGACCTATTTGACTCGTCTGATTCTGAATGATCATTACTCTGATTAAGTCTACAGATAAATAGTTTGATTTGCAAAATTTCCTAGTTGATTTGTTAAACAGTTTATTGTTCAAGACCACCCAAGCAATCAAAAATATGTTATAAGCAAACCAACAACCATTACTTTGAATGGAAGCCTGCTTGAGTCAGTACAGAAGTTCAGCTATCTTGGATCCACTATTACAGCCACACTTTCCTTAGATGAGGAACTAAATGTACGTATTTGAAAGGCAGCGACAACATTTGGGAAACTCACACCAAGAGCATGGAACTATATCAAATTGACTCTACGAACAAAAGTTCTATATATAATTTAAAATTTGTATACTTGCCACCAAGTAAAATTTTATGGACACGCCTATGGGTCATCGTTGCACTAGATTACTGTAAAACATTTTGATTAGGGTCAAAATAATAGTTACATGGGCAAAGATCAAAGGAATTCGCCGCTTTAAGAAAACCGTTATAGCTAGACATCGAGTAACACATATGTTCTCGTGACATGGACATTTTAACACCGTATGCCAAAAATCATGTGAAATCATCAAGAACTTTTTGAATTAATAAATCATAACATCTCGGCAAACGAATCTGAACGGACTATAGTACTTACCATGGAGCAACAATACTAGTGCTTACCATGGAGCAACAATACTAGTGCTTACCATGGAACAACAATACTAGTGCTTACCATGGAGCAACAATACTAGTACTTACCATGGAGCAACAATACTAGTGCTTACCATGGAGCAACAATACTAGTACTTACCATGGAACAACAATACTAGTGCTTACCATGGAACAACAATACTAGTACTTACCATGGAACAACAATACTAGTGCTTACCATGGAGCAACAATACTAGTGCTTACCATGGAGCAACAATACTAGTACTTACCATGGAACAACAATACTAGTGCTTACCATGGAACAACAATACTAGTGCTTACCATGGAACAACAATACTAGTGCTTACCATGGAACAACAATACTAGTACTTACCATGGAACAACAATACTAGTACTTACCATGGAACAACAATACTAGTACTTACCATGGAACAACAATACTAGTACTTACCATGGAGCAACAATACTAGTACTTACCATGGAGCAACAATACTAGTACTTATCATGGAGCAACAATACTAGTACTTACCATGGAGCAACAATACTAGTACTTACCATGGAGCAACAATACTAGTACTTACCATGGAGCAACAATACTAGTACTTACCATGGAGCAACAATACTAGTACTTACCATGGAGCAACAATACTAGTACTTATCATGGAGCAACAATACTAGTACTTACCATGGAACAACAATACTAGTACTTACCATGAAACAACAATACTAGTACTTACCATGGAACAACAATACTAGTGCTTACCATGGAGCAACAATACTAGTGCTTACCATGGAACAACAACACAAGTACTTACCATGGAACAACAACACAAGTACTTACCATGGAACAACAATACTAGTACTTACCATGGAACAACAAGTAGACCATCGTTGCGAAGAGATGAAAGTTCATACTAATCAATGGACACTGTCTACAGCCTAAGGTTTGTAAGGAGAACTCGGTAAGCGTCACTTCCCAAAGTTACAGTTACTAGCTCGGCTATGACTCTGTTCTTTGACTCTGCAGCTTTCTAGCAAGTTTTCTTTTTCATCAATTTACAAGGGACTGAATGGCTGTTCATGAAACAGTGCGACGAAGTTCCTGAAATAGAAATCAAAATCTTTTAAATTTTGAAAAGTCAGCATTTTTATTCAAAACCTGTCACTAGATATTTTAATAACAAAACCTGGAAAATGGAACTGTTTGATAGTCGAAAAAAAATTGAACTGACGAATGACAAATCATGGAAATCAGTTTTTAAACTTTAAAAAACACAAATCTAAAATCTACCACAATAAAGAAAGCCACATACGAAAACAGCGTATTTATTGCTTGGTCAGTTCTCCATAACTTGAAAGTGAACATGTAAACAATTCTGAGAACTTTCTAGACAATTTTATAATGAAATTTCTTAGTTTTTCCTCGTTTCATTTGTAAAATGGCACATTTGTAACTGCTTCAAATAAAAGCTACCAATGCTGATAATTTAGGAGGAAGAATGTGATAAAAACAATAGAACGTATATAAAGGAACTTGTAACTAAATGAGGAAGTGGTCACATGTGTGTCGGTGCTGGCTATTGAATATGGAATGGCTGAAGTCAACCGTCTATCTATTGACCTTTCGAGCCGAATACGACACATATGGTAGAAATTCTAGACTATGTGCCCGACGATCTTTATTATTAAACGTCAGATCTTGCACAAAAACCACACGTTTCTTGTCATACGTTTCTGTACCGGGCGAGTTGTTCAATCTCGGCGAAAGAGCTGATGCCTGTTGTTGATGCCTCTCGCTTCAGTGTTCGTTTTAGTGTTTCACTAGGTCAGTCTCTTTTTTTATGTTACCCTCTGGTTCCCGATTGAGTCGACCATAATAAAAAGACAAACAAACAAGTCGTCAACGAAGTTCATCATCATCATCGGGTGCAATCTCCGCAGCGGAGGTTGGCTACCATGGATCGCCATTCCACTCTGTTTCTTGCTTTGATGGTGCAGGCTGTCATAGATTGGCTTGTCCATCTTTTGATGTTACTCGTCCATGTTTGTCTTGGTCTGCCTTTGCCTCTTTTACCTTGTATTTTCCCTTCCAATATTACTTTTATTAGGATGTTGTGTCTTTTAACATGACCCGTTGATTTCATGTGTCATAACGAAGTTAAAGGGGTAAAAGTCTTTACCGTTAAAAATATCCAGAACTTTTTCATTATTATTTTATTTTTTAATGCGTTCGCAAGCTCTCAACTCTGTCGAAGTCCCTAGATACTAGAAACATAATTTTACCTGTTGATCCATTTGTTTCTTGACAGCCGTGTGCACAGGGGCTCCTCGCCACACAGGCAGAAAACCTCGTCTTCAGGGGTACTCATATTTTTTCCGTCTATGAGTAAATGACGTTTCAAGCCGGGCCTCGCTGCTGAGACCAGCGGTGGTTGCCGCAGAGAGAAATCACAAATAAAAATCCCAACTGGTGCAGCCGAGAATTTAATTCACAACCTCTCTGTCTCAAGACCGGCGTCTTGACTCGAGACCAACCAGTCGGCCATGTGATCGAAGTAGAAAACGATCTTCAACAGTTATATTCAGGAGAAGAAGATAATCTACTACACCATGAGGTCAGATATCATACTTTATTTTTAATATGGAATAAATATTATCACTAATCTCACTCCCTCATCTTCCTCTCCACTTTTCCGTAGATCATCATCACATTTGAGTAAAGATAAGATTATCCTTACCTTTAATTGTTTTTATTTTTATGATTCTATATTATTAAAACAGTATTTTATTTTGTTGAAAGTTTATTATTTTAAGAATGTTGGAAGTTCCTTGGACAGCTAAAAAGACCAATGAGGAAGTTCTCAAAGAGGCCAACACAAAAAAGGGAGCTCTTAAGAAACATCAGAACGAAGCAATCAACATTTTTCGGGCAAATCATGAGAAGAGGAAAGTTGAAATACTTGGTTACAACTGACAAAAAATAAAAGGAAAGAGAGATCGCGGACGACAAAGAGAGAAAATATTGGATAGCTTGGTGTCATGGCATGGAAAACAGTCAACAACAGAACTGATACGATGCACTGTAGATAGAAGATTGTGGAGGGACATAATCGCCTACGCCAACCGGTATGGCACATGATGATGACGATGATTTTATTTTACAAGTAAGAGAAAAGATACCAGACAGCTTAAGAGAATGGCTTGGCAGAAGGTCAACAACAGAAATGATAAATAACTATCGAAATCGAAAGTTGTGGAGAGACATGACACCTACGCCAGCAGGCACGGTGCTTGATGATGATTATTTAAGTGTTGTCACTAATGACAATTTTAAAGCGTTAATGAATGAATTAATGATGTCATAATTATTTGTAATGTTTAAATACGTAAAATCTCAAAATGTTTTTACAGTGGGTACATTTTAAAAGGTCGGAAACGAATTTATTCAAATAAAATAATTTTTTTATCGGGAAATAAAACACGAAACTCCAACTGCAGGTTGAAACGGATTGTGTTTGTCTTCTACTTGTCCACTAATAAAAACAATAATAAGAATGTATATGATGTCATTTCTTTTCATTCCTTCTTCATTTACCTTTCAGTGTCGACTGCAGTGTCGTCTACATAAAGTGTACGGTTCTTTGCTTTGTTTGTGATATTCCGTCCATCGGTCTTTGACGTAAAAGCATATTCCGCCAGTATAAATGCAGAGTTATATTACTTTTATGTAAATGAGTAAAATGTGTAAATGAAACATTGCAAACACTTCAAGGACATTTTGATTTACGGTAAATATAACGCAGCATTTTATTTATTTATTTTTTTTTTTTGTTGTTGCGTTCTCAAGCTGTTAACTCTATCGAAGTGCCCAGATACTAGAAACAGAATTTTGCAACACTCGTAGCAACACTCCACAACTAATAAGTGTTTACAGTATTTCCTTCACTCCTGTGATTGGCTGTTTCATTAGATAACACGTGGGTGGCTGATTAGATAACACTTGGGTGGCTGATTAGATAACACGTGGGTGGCTGATTAGATAACACGTGGTTGGCTGATTAGATAACACGTGGGTGGCTGATTAGATAACACGTGGGTGGCTGATTAGATAACACGTGGGTGGCTGATTAGATAACACTTGGGTGACTGATTATATAACACGTGGGTGGCTGATTAGATAACACGTGGGTGGCTGATTAGATAACACGTGGGTGGCTGATTAGATAACACTTGGGTGGCTGATTAGATAACACGTGGGTGGCTGATTAGATAACACGTGGGTGGCTGATTAGATAACACGTGGGTGGCTGATTAGATAACACGTGGGTGGCTGATTAGATAATACGTGGGTGGCTGATTAGATAACACGTGGGTGGCTGATTAGATAACACGTGGGTGGCTGATTAGATAACACGTGGGTGGCTGATTAGATAATACGTGGGTGGCTGACTGATCTCGAGGGAAGACGCCCGGTCTCGAGAAAGAGGTTGTGAGTTGAAATCTCGGCAGAAGAAGTGGGGATTTTTATTTGTGGTTTCTCCCAAACGGTAACCACCCCTGGTCTCAGCAGCGAGACCGGCATGAAACATCAATTACTCATAGACGGAATAAAAAATAAGTTTATCCGAAGACGGAGTTATCTGCCTGTGCGGTGATTCACCCCTGTGCACATGGCTGCCAGGGAAAAGAGGATTAACATGCAAAATTCGGTTCCTATTTTCTAGGAACTTCTCCAGAGGTGAAAAAAAGGTTATACGTAACCTCTCTGCACACCGCAGTATACAGGAAGACATTTTTTTTTTAATTTCTCGTTCCAGTTCAAACATATTTTTTTTAAATTATTTATTATTTCTTATTTTAAATAGTCCATTACTTAAATATGTGTGTGCGTGTGTTGTATGTTTGCTCCTGTTGAAGGCCTATTGAGCCGAAACGTCGTTCAAATTTGTTTCGTCCATTTATTGCGTAAAACGTAAACCATGGCGTTTTTTTTTCTTTTTAATTTTGTTCTAAATATATTTGTTTCATTTATCCTAACAGGTAAGCTACAGTTTGTTTTTTTTACAAAAACCGTCAGGTCCCGAACGACTTTTTCTACTTTTAAAATTGACACATAATATCAAGCTCATAGACATGTAGCACATTATTTACTGTTCTTAAAGAGCAGCTTTCTTACCGTTTCCAAATTCTCAACTGTGTTAAGGTACAATACAGGTTTTAACTATTTTAACGACAATTTGGGGGCCTTTTCGTGATACGATCTAAGTACGAGACGTGCAAAACGTTACGTAACATTCGGCCCCTAGGGGGCCTCCGTAGCCTATTTGGGAAAACCACCCGACTGCGCTACCGACTTTCGGACAAGCCGTGTTCGATTCCCGCTGGAAACAGTGTGAGTTGTACTCGTGGTTGGAAAACAAATGTCACCACAATCGACCCAGCCTCTGGCCGAAATGGTTACCGGTATAGTACTCTGGGACGATGAGGAATACCGCCCCGCATCGCGAGTTTCGATGCTTGAAGCGACACATATAGGTGAAAACTCGCGTGCTAAGGACGACGATTCAAGTCTCGTACTTTACCCCTAACGATAATTTGAAAAGGTTGGCGCATTTTCCAAAAGATAAATTTAGAACTCTACATTGAAGGCTGGCTACCATGGAGCGCCATTTTACACTGTCACTTGTCTTGATGGTGTACGTTAGCTTAGGTTCACCAGTCCACCTTTTGATGTTATCAGTCCACTTGTTTGATGTTATCAGTCCACTTGTTTGATGTTATCAGTCCACTTGTTTGATGTTATCAGTCCACTTGTTTGATGTTATCAGTCCACTTGTTTGATGTTATCAGTCCACTTGTTTGATGTTATCAGTCCACTTGTTTGATGTTATCAGTCCACTTGTTTGATGTTATCAGTCCACTTGTTTGATGTTATCAGTCCACTTGTTTGATGTTATCAGTCCACTTGTTTGATGTTATCAGTCCACTTGTTTGATGTTATCAGTCCACTTGTTTGATGTTATCAGTCCACTTGTTTGATGTTATCAGTCCACTTGTTTGATGTTATCAGTCCACTTGTTTGATGTTATCAGTCCACTTTAGTCTTAGTCTGCCTCTATCTCGTCTACCTTGTACCTTCCCTCCCTGATAACTTTTTGAAGGGTATTATTTCTCTTCACATGTCCAACAATTTTCAATTGTCTTTTCGAATTGTGCTAAGTAGTTCTTTTTTCATTTTCAGCTGATTCAGAACCTCCATGTTTGTCTTCTATTTCTTCCACCCAATTCTCCCCATTTTCCTATAGATCCACATTTCAAAGGCTTCAATTTGCTGCTCTATTTTCGTTTTTAAAATCCATGTTTCTGCACCAAACAATAATTGTGAGTATGTATAGCATTTTTCTATTCGTAGTTTTAGTTCTAATTTCATTGTCTTTGTTGTCAGTATATCTTTCATGTTATTAAGGTTGCTTTTTGCCATCCTATTCTTTTGTTTCCAAGAATGCGTCTCACAAAACAAATGTGAAAACCACTGATCAGCAATGGTTTGTTCCAGACAGCAGCGATGGTAGTAAGTGAATTAAACCAGTTATTAAATACACGAGAACCACACACCCCTTCCTACCTCCCACACTCTCACGCTCTACCTTGGCCTAATATGTTCGAAACTTTCACACAATTTATTTTCTTTAATGAAAGTGTTGATCACTATCAAGGGAGATGGAAATTAGCTCGCACTTTCAGTACAATGATTCAATCATTGATTTATAAATAATGGTCTGGATGATTTCAAAGAAAACGTCAATTTAAATAGGTCAAGGTTAATACTTAATGTTTCATTGTTCTATGTGTTTTCTGTTTTGTTTTCTTAATCAGCAATGCTATTCTTCAGAATGCATGCAATGGGATAAAAACTCAACAACAAAATGTTAATGAGAGTATATTTTAATGAAAATAATAAGTACAAAGAGACACAATGAAGACGATGGCGCCGGAGAAATTAAACATTGATGGCAATGATCTGCGAATCATAAAAAGCATGTACTGGCAACAAACAGCAGCTATACGAATTAACAACCAAACAGGACAATTCCAATATATAAAACAAGGAGTCAGACAAGGCTGTGTTCTGTCACCGGATTTGTTTTCACTTTACAGCGAATATATTATGAGATCAATAGTAGACAAAAAAAGGAATTGAAGTCAACGGTCACAACATAAATAATTTGCTGGCCATAGATTGGATTATGAAAATAACTCAAAACAACAGAAATGGAATCCAGTGGTCACTGACCAAGCAACTTGATGATTTAGACTTTGCTGATGACATAGCTCTCCTATCCCACAGCCATCAACAGATGCAAGATAAAATGAACATACTTGATGGGAGATCACAACAGCTGGGACTAAAGATTAATAGAGATAAGACCAACATTATGAGAATTAATGCAGTTGGCAATAACCAAATAAAATTAGGAGAAATACCTCTACTAAATGTACAATTTTACATATATCTGGGCAGTAACATAGATAAAGAGGAAGGAACAGAAAAGGATACCAAAACAAGGATATCAAAGCAAGAGAAGTTTTCGTTGCACTGGGAAAGATGTGGAAATCCAAAGAAATTAGGTTAAATACAAAAATTAAAATTTTCAACTCAAATGTTAAGTCGATTCTATTATATGGCTGTGAAACATGGAGAACAACAAAATTGAAAATCACGAAGATACAGAATTTCATTAATGGATGCTTACGCAGAATAAAAGGATGGAAATGACAGGACAAAATCACTAACATAGAATTATGGAAATGTACCAGTCAAATACCAGTGGATTAAGAGATACAGCGAAAAAGATGGCGCTGGATAGGACACACACTGCGGAAGCCAACTGAGAGTATTACACAACATGCCCTTTTTTGGAATCCCCATGGGAAAGGACAAAGAGGAAGACAAAGGAATTCTTTGAGAAGACAGAAGCAGAGATGAAGATGATTGGGAAAACATGGAATGGTCTTAAAAGAATGGCAAAAAACAGATCGACTTGGAAAGTGTTTGTTGAAGACATATGCTCCACAGGGAGCTAAAAAGGTAGAAGAAGAAGAAGAACCCGGAAGCCGGCGGTTGGGATCGAACCCTACCCCTTTTCCTTTGTTGTCCACTTCACTAACCACTGAGCTATCGCGGCTCCCAGGTGTCCATCGTGGCTTTCAGTAATCATGACAACATCGGAATCGAAAATTAACGTGCGTGGGAGATACTGGACTATTGGATATCAAATGCGTTCTGAAACAATTATTCGATAGAAGCTTGTAGATGGGAAGCAGACTATGGGTAAATCAAAACTGAGATACATAGATGGGTGCAAGGATGCAAAGAAGGCATTCATGAGTGACTTCTGCATTCCTGGGAGAATGTTCCATTTGTCAGAAAACTGGAACTTCCGAAAAGATGGCGGCTATGCCCTCAAGCCTTTAGGGTAGAGTTAAAGTTGCTAAACATCATTAAAGTTGCTTTTTAATGTTTTAACAGGTTTTGATAATTTTTTTCTCGATTTCCTCGAATGAGTTGGATTTGGAAGTGACTGAGAGCACTCGGTGATGTTAAGTAAAAATTGCGCCCAGGCAAGATTTTGACCTTGCTAACACCATAACCGAAGCGGCAAAGCGAAATGAATGTAAGTCGCCCTGTCTTTTCAGAGACTAATATAGTAGCTCAAACCTTCGTCTCCAAGATGGCGGATCTAGTCCACGTCCTCTCGATCGCTGCAGAAAATGCACCCAGGGTCTGATTAATTCGGATCTTCATTGCAATTTTCTGCGTTAAAGCCAAAATGATGATATGCTTGATACATCTGTGTCGCCGCTAAAGCGAGGCCGTAGGCCGACGACAGTCTGTTTTTGATGAAACAAGTGTTGTGAGTGAGACCTTCCACCGTCTAGATTTGGTCTGCGCTTTACGTCACATTGGTGCTGTTCATGACCGTTGTTGAAATTCTTTGACGCAAGTTATCCCATGTTACACATGAATGTAAACTACTTCGTCAGCCGCAGATTTGTCTCTTAGGGGAATTTGCTTCGTGTTTTGTTCATCGTAGGCTGCTTACACGTGATAATCAGACAGAAATATAAAGGGATCGAGGTTATTTGTTCGGTGACATTGTTGTGTGCTACGTCATCTTAATGGTTTCCTAAACCGGCCGTGCGCAAATCTTACGGTCTGCTGTTTGATGTGCGACGGGGATAATTTGACGTCTGACTGTATGTTTATATGTTCGGAATTGGAGTCATCAACGATGGCCTAACATCATCAAGTGCTACGACGATCATCTTTTTCAAGAGGACGTGACTTACCGGTATATGGGGATAGGCGCCGGGAACAGTTGGAGGCTGTGCATGAAAAGTGTTCCCAGTTGCAGTTTCCTCATATTACAAGTCGCATGTCTATGTTAGTCACCTCTAGTGACTCGGGCAGATGGTGCACTGGGCAACTGGAGCAGAACACAGTGCAACGTTTTAACAGGTATTCAATCGGAGTGGACCTAACAGGCTTAAACAGACAGCGGTCTTCTTGTGAGAGTCTGGAGTCCTACTCTGATTGAGTCCTGATCGCAGAGAGAGAGAATTCTTTCTTTGCTTTAAATGTGCGTGTTTTTTTTTAAGAACCTGCAGTGAGAGAGTGACTGTACACTCTCAATTAGACGGAAGTCACGTGGAATCGTCGCCTGTGCGTCTATTAGGACCGCACGGTAGTCAACCTTATTAAAAGAATTTGGCTTGTGCTGAAGTCGGATGTGTTGGGCCGAAAGGCGCAAAAATAACAGTTATACTGCAAACCACAACACAACGCAGACACGTCCACTACGTCCTTGTAAGGGCGGATGATGAAGAGGAATATTCTAGTCTACTACGATACTCTAGAATACTTTAGTCATCGGGCGAACGTAACCAACCAAAAGAATTTGGCAACCCGCTTTGGCGGGATATGTGACGTCAGTGGAGCGGATATGCGGAATTGTCGACTGCAGTAAAATTGATTTCATGAATAGAGAATAACACATCAGAATACAACAGAATAGGACAGAAAAGAACAGAATAGATCAGAATAGAACAGAAAAGAATATAATAGATCAGAATAGAACAGAAAAGAATATAATAGATCAGAATAGAAGAGAAAAAAATGGAATAGATCAGTATAGAATAGAAAATAATAGAATAAATCAGGAGAGCATAGAAAAGAACAGAATAGATCAGAATAGAATAGAAAAGAACAGAATAGATCAGAATAGAACATAAAAGAACAGAAAAGAACAGAATAGAACAGAAAAGAACAGAACAGGTTGAGGAAATATGCCGGAAACTCATATCACAATGAGAAGAAATATCACAAACGACAGAACAACATTTAAAATTGAAATGAAGTGGAAGTTTAAAAATAAAGACGCAAGAGAAAAGAAGCGAGACCTCTCCACATAAAAACTCCTAGTTCAACATGCAGCAGGACCTTTTATAAGAGAGGCTGTTCAGCACAACAAAGATCGACATCTGCCTCTTTCCAAACCGTCTATTAAATCAAAAGCCGTGTGTGAGCGCGCGTGTGTGTGTGTGTGTGTGTGTGTGTGTGTGTGTGTGTGTGTGTGTGTGTGTGTGTGTGTGTGTGTGTGTGTGTGTGTGTGTGTGTGTGTGTGTGTGTGTGTGTGTGTGTGTGTGTGTGTGTGTGTGTGTGTGTGTGTGTGTGTGTGTGTGTGTGTGTGTGTGTGAAGCGCAAAAAGGGACAATATTTGTATGTCATCGCACACTTACAAATTGTAATATTTAATTTCCGTTTTGCCTTCCGTTTAAGCCTTTGAAATGTGGATATATAGAAGAATAGGTAGAATTGGATGGAAGGAAAAGAAAACAAACGACGAAGTCTTAAAACAACTAAAAATGAAAAGAGAACTTCTGAACACAATTAGAACAAGACAAATGCGATTCTTAGGCCATGTTAAAAGACACAACAGCCTACTGAAAGTGATCCTGGAGGGGAAAATACAAGGTAAAAGAGGCAGAGGCAGACCAAGATTAACATGGACGAGTAACATCAAAAGATGGACAAATCAACCGATGACAACCTACACCATCAAAGCAAGAGATAGAGCAAAATGGCGCTCCATGGTAGCCAACCTTCGTTGCGGAGACGGCACTCAATGATGATGAATTTCCGTTTTAGCGATGCTCATAGAAACTATCTGCGCCGTAAATTAACGACTATGTCAAGAGTCTATTAAATTTTATTCATTTTTAAAATTTAAATACGACATTTTATGGCAGTGGTTCAAACATGTGACACCATACAAACATGTGACACCATACAAACATGTGACACCATACAAACATGTGACACCATACAAACATGTGACACCATACAAACATGTATCATTTTAGCTCAATTAATATGTGCAATTATGATTTTCTAACGGAAAAAAACAAAGTTCATGCTAAGAAACATATCAAAGACTGAACAATTCGACATCTTGTTGGTATTACAGCTGGTGTTAAATATAGGAAAGAGAAGAAAGAAACTTACAAGATGGTGGAATGAAGTAGTTAAATCAGCAGTGAAACACAAGAAAGAAAAGTATAAAACGTGGCAGAAGACAAAAACAACAGAAGACTACAATCAGTGTAGACAAGCTAGAAATGATAGCAAAAAGATCCTAGAACAAACAAAAGCAGACTCATGGAAAGCATTTGGTGAAGAATTAGCAAAAACATGTAGAGAAGAACCCGGAGAATTTTTCAAAAGTGTAAAAGGAATGAGAGTAAGAAATAATGATTATAACCCAACCACTATAATAAACGACAAGAACGGTAGACCAATCAGCAGCAGGAAAAACAATAATCAGATGGAGAGAATACTTTAATGAACTCTTAAATCATGGAGATACAAACGGAAATACAGAGTTTAAACATAGGCAGTATGATGAACAAGAACCGAATATACTTAAAGCAGAAGTAGAATGGGCATTGAAACAGAATAAAAAGAACAAAGCAGCTGGTATAGATGGAATAACAACAGAAATGCTACTAGCCTGTAAGGAAACAGCTATAGATTGGCTTACTATCATATTCAATATGGCTTGGGAAGAAAGAAAAGTCCCAGACGACTGGCAAAAAGCTATCATTGTCCCATTTTGGAAGAATAAGGGAAGTAAAAGGGAGTGTGAAATGTACAGAGGAATATCCCTATTGAGTCAAGTTGGTAAAATGTATGCTAAAATATTAGAGAGGAGAGTAAGATACATAATAGAACCTCAATTAAGTAATAATCAATTCGGATTCAGAAAAGGCAAAAGCTGTACTGATGCTATATTTACATTGAGACAACTATGTGAAAAAACAATAGAATATGACAGAAACCTAAATATAGTGTTTATAGATCAGGAAAAAGTGTTTGATCGTGTGGACAGGAACAAACTTTGGCAAACTTTAGAAACATACGGGGTAGCAGGACAACTACTAGAAAATATAATAGCACTATATAAAAACAGTCAAAGTGCCGTCAGAACATCGGAAGGTCTGTCAGAATGGTTTCAGGTTACAACAGGAGTAAGACAAGGATGTGTCCTCTCACCACTCCTCTTCATCATATATATGGACAAAATAAATCAGGAAACAACCAACAATAAGGACAAATCAAATGATAACATAGAGGTAGAAAACTCCAACATCAATGAGCTACTCTTCGCAGATGACCAATGCCTAATATATGAGGATGAAAACCTGCTACAACAGCATTTAACATCTCTAGATAAAAGCTGCACAAACTACAGTATGAAAATTAACACAGCAAAAACAGAGGCTATAAGAATAAACAAATTAAGACACCCATTAAACACCAAGATCAAAGATAAAGAAATAAAACAAGTAGAGTAATTCAAGTATTTAGGCACAATGTTCACAGAAGATAGAAAACTAGACAGAGAAATTGACATGAGAATACAAAAAGCAAATGCTGTCACATACCAGCTTTCACCATTGCTAAGACATCCAAACATTTCTATGCCAGCTAAACAACAAATGATAAATAGCATCTTCATACCAACTTTGTGCTATGAAAGTCAAACATGGACCCTTTCTAAATCACATTTAAGAAAGATCAATACATGTGAGATGCGATGCTTGAGAAAAGTAACAAACAACACAAGAAGAGATAGAATACCAAATGAAACCATAAGAAAAATGGTAGGAACAAAACCCTGTCAAGAATATATAGAACAACAACTTAAATGGTTTGGCCACCTGGTCAGAATGAATCCTCACCAATCACCATCAAGGGCGTTCTTCTCGAGAATGCATGGAAAAAGACCAAGAGGAAGACCCAGAAGAAGATGGATAGATGCAGTGACAGAGACATGTAACAACAAAGGAAAATCACAAATTCAGACAATTCGAGCAGCACAAGAACGACAAATGATATAAACCACGACACCTTTTAGGTATCAGTGAAAAGAGAAAAGAAGAAGAAGAAAGTTGGTGTTACAAATTAAAGCTATTCTATAATTGTTGTTATAATCGACTTGACCCTGACACGTAAACATTGCATACATTGTTACATTTCAGAAATTGGAAAGGCAACTAAGATACCAATGCTAAAAGATTGTGACGGTCATGTCACAAATTTATTATGTATAGAAATACCTGTATTTGCCAAACGCAGTTTGCTGTTTCTGGCCCTGCTTTGTTAAGGATAGTCAGCAGAAGTGACATCAGTTTATGCTGAGGTTTTGTGTTCACGAAGATCGTGCTTTTTAAAGGATCGT
This sequence comes from Megaustenia siamemsis, assembly GCA_032433765.1. Classification (NCBI taxonomy): domain Eukaryota; kingdom Metazoa; phylum Mollusca; class Gastropoda; order Stylommatophora; family Ariophantidae; genus Megaustenia; species Megaustenia siamemsis. The sequence continues at coordinate 20,958,872 of JAVIAB010000106.1, forward strand.
CATTAATATTTTAGTCACTAATCTCGTCACAAAAAGCGCTCCGAGAGAGGGTTGAGAGAATCAAGTTTTACGATGCGAAATAACAGAACACTCGCTGACTGGACACTCGCTGACAGGCTCGCGTTTTGTTGTGATCTCTTTTTTTTTTGGTCACTTCTCGTTCAATCATCGCGGTCAAGAAAATAACATAATGTATACAGCAAATTAAGAGAGCCGCGATAGCTCAGTGGTTAGTGAACTGGACAACAAAGGACAAGATGTAGGGTTCGATCCCAACAGACTGCTTCCAGGTTCACCCAGCCTTTAATGGGTTCCGGATTATTTTTCTGGGAAAGTAAAGCGGCACTGGCGTTATACCCACTACACTACCCCAAAAAGTATGTGCCGAAGGTCTGTAAAATATATGGTCACTAACACCATATTCCCTATACGCCACTTGGCGTGACGGGGGTACTTTACTTTTACTTTTATACAGCAAATTAAGAAAAATAAACTCATAAGTAACATATTATATCATCACCATCATCATCAAGTACCATGCCAGCTGGCGAAGGAGATCATGCCTCACCACAACTTTCGATCTCGATAGTTATTTATCATTTCTGTTGTTGACCTTCTGTCAAACATTCTCTTAAGCTGTCTGGTATCTTTTTCACTTTTCTTCTTTCTGTCTCTTCGTACTTCAATTTTCTCAGTTGTCACAATATATTCCAGGTTTCCCCTTCTCATTACATGGCCAAAAAATGATGATCGTTTCTTCCTAATTTTGGAAATTAGCTCTCTTTTTGCTTTGGCCCCTTTCATAGCGTTTTCATTACTCTTCTTAGCTGTCCATGGTATTCTAATATTCTTCTGGAAAACCACATTTTTACAGTCTCCTGTTATTTTCTTGTCTGTTGTTTAGCCCCTCACGCTACGCAAATGTGTTCGAACACTCCATTGTATTGTCCATGATTCACATCCATATGTTAAGACTAGTTCTATATAATATTTAAGAACTTTTTATCTTGCTTCCATTGTCAAAAATAGATTGCACAGTATTTTCCAAATTTTTGAAAAGCTGCATTCGTCTGAAATTTGTCTGAGCTATTCTGCATCTCACTTCTGTTGGTCTGTTCATTGTATAGAACAATCGTATTATCAATTTAAACAAAACCACAAAAAAGGGTAGGCTATGCAAAACAATGGACAAACAAGTGGAACAATATTAAAACAGGTAAATGAATTTAAATGTCTGAGAACTTTGGTATCTCAAATGGTAGATGTACAACAGAGGTGAGATGCAGAATGGCTCAGGCAAAAGCAGCTTTCAAAAAAATAATTGTAATGAAGAAGCGTTCTGTATGAGATCTGGCTAGAGACAGGCTATTTTAGAATTCAGGGCTGTGCTGAGAGAAATGTTCTGTAGGAGTTCTGGCTAGAGACAGATTATTTCAGAATTCAGGGCTGTGCTGAGAGAAACGTTCTGTAGGAGATCTGGCTAGAGACAGATTATTTCAGAATTCAGGACTGTGCTAAAAGAAACGTTCTGTAGGGGATCTGGCTAGAGACAGATTATTACAGAATTCAGGGCTGTGCTAAAAGAAATGTTCTGTAGGAGATCTGGCTAGAAACAGATTATTACAGAATTCAGGGCTGTGCTAAAAGAAACGTTCTGTAGGGGATCTGGCTAGAGACAGATTATTACATAATTCAAGGCTGTGCTAAAAGAAATGTTCTGTAGGGGATCTGGCTAGAGACAGATTATTTCAGAATTCAGGGCTGTACTGAAAGAAACGTTCTGTAGGAGATCTAGCTAGAGACAGATTATTTCAGAATCCAGGGCCGTGCTAAAAGAAATGTTCTGTAGGGGATCTGGCTAGAGACAGATTATTTCAGAATTCAGGGCTGTACTGAAAGAAATGTTCTGTAGGAGATCTGGCTAGAGACAGATTATTTCAGAATCCAGGGTTGTACTGAAAGAAACGTTCTGTAGGAGATCTAGCTAGAGACAGATTATTTCAGAATTCAGGGCTGTACTGAAAGAAATGTTCTGTAGGAGATCTAGCTAGAGACAGATTATTTCAGAATCCAGGGCTGTACTGAAAGAAACGTTCTGTAGGAGATCTAGCTAGAGACAGATTATTTCAGAATTCAGGGCTGTACTGAAAGAAATGTTCTGTAGGAGATCTGGCTAGAGACAGATTATTACAGAATTCAGGGCTGTACTGAAAGAAATGTTCTGTAGGAGATCTGGCTAGAGACAGATTATTTCAGAATTCAGGGCTGTACTGAAAGAAACGTTCTGTAGGAGATCTAGCTAGAGACAGATTATTTCAGAATTCAGGGCTGTACTGAAAGAAATGTTCTGTAGGAGATCTGGCTAGAGACAGATTATTTCAGAATTCAGGGCTGTGCTAAAAGAAATGTTCCGTGTGAGATCTGGCTAGAGACAGATTATTTCAGAATTCAGGGCTGTGCTGAAAGAAATGTTCTGTAGGAGATCTAGCTAGAGACAGATTATTTCAGGATTCAGGGCTGTGCTGAAAGAAACGTTCTGTAGCAGATCTAGCTAGAGACAGATTATTTCAGAATTCAGGGCTGTGCTAAAAGAAACGTTCTGTAGGAGATCTAGCTAGAGACAGATTATTTCAGAATTCAGGGCTGTGCTGAAAGAAACGTTCTGTAGGAGATCTAGCTAGAGACAGATTATTTCAGAATTCAGGGCTGTGCTAAAAGAAACGTTCTGTAGGAGATCTAGCTAGAGACAGATTATTTCAGAATTCAGGGCTGTACTGAAAGAAACGTTCTGTAGGAGATCTAGCTAGAGACAGATTATTTCAGAATTCAGGGCTGTACTGAAAGAAATGTTCTGTAGGAGATCTAGCTAGAGACAGATTATTTCAGAATCCAGGGCTGTACTGAAAGAAACGTTCTGTAGGAGATCTAGCTAGAGACAGATTATTTCAGAATTCAGGGCTGTACTGAAAGAAATGTTCTGTAGGAGATCTGGCTAGAGACAGATTATTACAGAATTCAGGGCTGTACTGAAAGAAATGTTCTGTAGGAGATCTGGCTAGAGACAGATTATTTCAGAATTCAGGGCTGTACTGAAAGAAACGTTCTGTAGGAGATCTAGCTAGAGACAGATTATTTCAGAATTCAGGGCTGTACTGAAAGAAATGTTCTGTAGGAGATCTGGCTAGAGACAGATTATTTCAGAATTCAGGGCTGTGCTAAAAGAAATGTTCCGTGTGAGATCTGGCTAGAGACAGATTATTTCAGAATTCAGGGCTGTGCTGAAAGAAATGTTCTGTAGGAGATCTAGCTAGAGACAGATTATTTCAGGATTCAGGGCTGTGCTGAAAGAAACGTTCTGTAGGAGATCTAGCTAGAGACAGATTATTTCAGAATTCAGGGCTGTGCTGAAAGAAACGTTCTGTAGGAGATCTGGCTAGAGACAGATTATTTCAGAATTCAGGGCTGTGCTGAAAGAAACGTTCTGTAGTAGATCTAGCTAGAGACAGATTATTTCAGAATTCAGGGCTGTGCTAAAAGAAACGTTCTGTAGGAGATCTAGCTAGAGACAGATTATTTCAGAATTCAGGGCTGTACTGAAAGAAACGTTCTGTAGGAGATCTAGCTAGAGACAGATTATTACAGAATTCAGGGCTGTACTGAAAGAAACGTTCTGTAGGAGATCTGGCTAGAGACAGATTATTTCAGAATTCAGGGCTGTACTGAAAGAAACGTTCTGCAAAGGAGACGCGATCTGATGATGATGCTTAACCTACAAGGAAGTATGGAGAAACGTAATAAATAAATCATTGTGTGACACTCCTAAAGTGTCTTAGGGAGGAGGCAAGCAGCGTATATACGTAAGCACGTACGTGGGTAGTTACGTACAAACGTACTCTTGTATAAATTGTCTTGAGTTATATTCGGCTGTTAAGTATCACCGTCGTTTAAAAACCAGGCTTCGATAACTTGAGTCCATCCCACGCACACCGCCATGATTACATTGTTCCAGATTTTTTTTCATGTCAGTCTACAATTTATTTTCCATGCCCGGAAATTTTGCTAACTGGCTTATCAGCATCTTATTGACAACAATAATTCCCTTAATCGTTTCCAATTTTGCCGAAATCCTGATCTAAGTGCTTACAAGATGGAGTTGGGCTAATTTATTTGCAAATCTGCTGAGGCTAATTTATTTGCAAATCTGCGGATTAAATATCATAAGCACGTCTGTTTTCTTCACACTCAAAGTGGCATTTTGGATATAATGCTGGAAATGGTGCAAATTCTTTAAAGCGCTTGTGTCTCGGGTGTAATGTAGACAGTGACCTACTATGGATCGCAGCTCCCGGGACAAGGTAAGTATAGCGCCCCGGACCTGATATTTAAAATAATGTATTACGACTACCTTCTTTTATTGCTTGTAAACTTTTCCCTCCACCCCACACCCCCCCCCAATCGTGTGCTCGGATCCACCGGGTCTAAGCCCCATCATCATCATCATCATCAAGTACCGTGCCTGCTGACGTAGTTGATCATGTCTCTCCACAACTTTCGATCTGTAACAACGATCGATAGTGTCATAGACCTGGCCCTGGTGTCGTCCACCTTCGCACAGGCTTGCAGGTGGAGTGCCCTGGTGTCGTCCACCTTCGCACCGGCTTGCAGGTGGAGTGCCCTGGTGTCGTCCACCTTCGCACAGGCTTGCAGGTGGAGTGCCCTGGTGTCGTCCACCTTCGCACCGGCTTGCAGGTGGAGTGCCCTGGTGTCGTCCACCTTCGCACCGGCTTGCAGGTGGAGTGCCCTGGTGTCGTCCGTTACCTTCGCACCGGCTTGCAGGTGGAGTGCCCTGGTGTCGTCCACCTTCGCACCGGCTTGCAGGTGGAGTGCCCTGGTGTCGTCCACCTTCGCACCGGCTTGCAGGTGGAGTGCCCTGGTGTCGTCCGTTACCTTCGCACCGGCTTGCAGGTGGAGTGCCCTGGTGTCGTCCACCTTCGCACCGGCTTGCAGGTGGAGTGCCCTGGTGTCGTCCGTTACCTTCGCACCGGCTTGCAGGTGGAGTGCCCTGGTGTCGTCCACCTTCGCACCGGCTTGCAGGTGGAGTGCCCTGGTGTCGTCCACCTTCGCACCGGCTTGCAGGTGGAGTGCCCTGGTGTCGTCCACCTTCGCACAGGCTTGCAGGTGGAGTGCCCTGGTGTCGTCCACCTTCGCACAGGCTTGCAGGTGGAGTGCCCTGGTGTCGTCCACCTTCGCACCGGCTTGCAGGTGGAGTGCCCTGGTGTCGTCCACCTTCGCACCGGCTTGCAGGTGGAGTGCCCTGGTGTCGTCCACCTTCGCACCGGCTTGCAGGTGGAGTGCCCTGGTGTCGTCCACCTTCGCACCGGCTTGCAGGTGGAGTGCCCTGGTGTCGTCCACCTTCGCACCGGCTTGCAGGTGGAGTGCCCTGGTGTCGTCCACCTTCGCACCGGCTTGCAGGTGGAGTGCCCTGGTGTCGTCCACCTTCGCACCGGCTTGCAGGTGGAGTGCCCTGGTGTCGTCCACCTTCGCACCGGCTTGCAGGTGGAGTGCCCTGGTGTCGTCCACCTTCGCACCGGCTTGCAGGTGGAGTGCCCTGGTGTCGTCCGTTACCTTCGCACAGGCTTGCAGGTGGAGTGCCCTGGTGTCGTCCACCTTCGCACCGGCTTGCAGGTGGAGTGCCCTGGTGTCGTCCACCTTCGCACCGGCTTGCAGGTGGAGTGCCCTGGTGTCGTCCACCTTCGCACCGGTTTGCAGGTGGAGTGCCCTGGTGTCGTCCACCTTCGCACCGGCTTGCAGGTGGAGTGCCCTGGTGTCGTCCACCTTCGCACCGGCTTGCAGGTGGAGTGCCCTGGTGTCGTCCACCTTCGCACCGGCTTGCAGGTGGAGTGACCTGGTGTCGTCCACCTTCGCACCGGTTTGCAGGTGGAGTGCCCTGGGGTTCCACGGAAGTGATCACTATCCATGTGTCCTCCTAATTGAGAAAAGCAGAAATAGAAGCAAGAAAAGGAAGCTCCACACATTCCACTTCGAGAAAAAATACCAGGACGCCATTATCAAAATCAGAAATAGGAAACAGAGCGCCCCTCGTAGGAGGCAGGAGAGATGGACGCAGCCACCCTGGTGGAACGTAGAAGTCGAGGATGCTTGGCGGAGCAAGAGACAAACGACCAAGATATGGCAGAAAGCCAGGAGGAATGGAAGAACACAACCTGAGCTCTTGAAGTGTCTGAAAGTAGAGGTCGACCAAAAAATGATGCACTTTAAACTATGTGCTAAGCAGGCTAAGGATGCCAAATGGAATGACTTCTGCTAACAAAAGTGTGCTCAGAGAAATCGCTAGCCACATTCTGGCGCCTTCATCGGAGCATGAATGGCACAACACAACACAGAGGTATACCAGACTTTCAGAACACAGGCCCGATATGGCACAAATCTGATGAGAGTAAAGGGAAGGCCCTGCTTGCCCGCTACATTGAGCAGACGTACCAAAGAAATGGGGCTGTAAGAATCAGGATACGGTGATCGCTGTCAAAATTGTGTAAGGATGTAGGGCTGGAAGAAGATCTCACAATCACAACAGATACCATTCGCACGACACTTAAAAGGTCACACAACACTGCTCCGGTCAAGATGGTGTTCAGTACGATGACATAGGCGATTTAGCTGACGACGACTTGACAAAACTGGCCAATGAGTTTAATGCTAGCATTCGGAGTGGCCAGATTAAGGAGGAGTGGCTACACAGCTACTTACTACCGCTACCGAAGCCAAACAAGGACCATTCTCAGATCAGTGCCTACAGAATCATCACAAAGCAGAACACTGCGGGCAAGCTGCTGGAGAAAATAGTTGCCCGTGTCCTCACCTGTCACCTTGAACACAAACGCGCATTCCCACCCACACACGGAGGTTATAGATATAACAAAGAGACATGGCTCAACGCAACAGTCTATGTGCTGCTGCTATAGATCTGGAGGATGCATACAACAGGGTACCACAGGAATATCTCATATATATGTTCCTCAAACTGGCGGTGCACCCCTTCCTCATTAGATGGATCGCCGCGGCACTGTTTCAGTGGAAGGTGATACTCAGATGTGGAAGTTGGTCTTCCGAGCCAACATCCATTTGTACAGGGCTGCCACAAGGCTCACCATTGTCACCAGTTCTATTTAACGTGTACACAATAACGATCACGGAACAACAGCTGGATGGGAGGGGAAGGACTATGACTTTTGCTGATGATATTCTGGTATATCGACAGGGAAGAGACAGACGGGGAATGGCCTCCACAATGCAAGACGAACTCGATCGCATTTATTCCTGGTGTGGGGTTTCAGTTGCCTTGGTTAATCCTAATAAAGCATCAGTTTTATGGTTCTCCCTTAAAAATTATATCGTTAATATGACCACACCGGTAGTACGAATGGGAGCTGATGAGGTGACCAGTGACAAGTTGATGACATACCTCGGAGTTAAGTTGGATCGTAGCCTGTGTTTCTCGGGACCACGTTGACCGTGTGATAACAAAATCCCTCAAAGGATTAGCCGCCTTGAAGGTCATGGCAGCTGCCTACATCGAGCAGAGGCTACTTACTTTTCTGTTCCAGGGATTAGTCCTCGCACCAGTCGAGTATGCCCTGGCCATTCTTACTGTCAGTACGACTCAAATTGATAGGTTGGAGAAAATACAAAATGAAGCCATGCGCATTATCGTGGGATGTACGAGGGACACTCCCTGTGTAGCAATGAGGTATCTTCTTGACTTTCCAACCATGGATGACAGAATCAAGATTTGGAGAGCACGAGCACACCTGAAGATTAGTCAGGCTAACTGCTATCAATGGATAAAGAGCATCCATTGCACCACGTGCTCAACACAGGGAAAGGTGCCAGGTTAAAAAGAAGCAAATCATGGGTGGGCCGGGCAGAAGATGTCATCAAACAAGTCTGTGGGCTTACCAATATCAGCGTTGGTGAGGAGTGGATACCGGTGCCTACGGCTTTCAAGGGGACCTTCTCGTGTATTGTCACACTCGACAGGAAAAGTAGGGAACAGAACCCGGTCGTGGTTAATGATGAGGTCAACGGTCTCATCTGAGATAACACCGATGAGAAAGATGCAGTCATCTATACATACGGATCTGTAATACGACACCAAAGAAGTGCATGGGCATTTACAGCACGCTCGGCAGGCAAAATAGTCTACGATGACAATGGTGCATATGTCATGACCACGAGTAGCATGACAATGGAGGTGATGGTAGTGACCAAGGCATTCAAATAGTTAGAGTCACAAGACTACACCCACACATATATACTGAGTGATTCGATGAGCATAATAAAAAAAAGTGGAGGCGGGCTCTGTACGCATGCGATGGGTAGAGTCGTTGCAGAAATCCAAAATACGTAAGGTCACCTTTGTCTTTGTCCCTGGACATGCGGGAGTACGGGGAAATGATAGAGCGGACAGGTTGGCTAGCTGTGCTGTCGTTGAGGACGGGCAACCAATGGATCGGGCGGACATCATCAGTGCCCTCCGAGATATGGGAAGAGCACAGGACTTCGACAACCACAAATCCACATCACTTCTTCGGATGATGGAAATGGGAGTTAAGGTGGCCACAGCCAGAAATGAGAAACTTAGTGGCCATGTAAGAAGACTTATCAACCAACATAGAACTGGAGTCGTCAGTCGAAAGACACTGCGGGAATTGCTGAGGAGGGGATCTGAGCACCTATGGACATGTTCGGAGTGCAGTGATGATGACCCGCAAATAATTCAATAACAATAACTTTCGATCTCGACAGTTATTTATCATTTCTGTTGTTGACCTTCTGCCAAGCCATTCTCTTAAGTTGTCTGGTATCCTTTCTCTTTGCTTCCCTCTATCTCTTCGTCCCTCAATTTTCCCCAGTTGTCACAATATATTCCAGCTGCTCCCTTCTCATTACATGGCTAAAAAAAATTATTATTGTTTCTTCCTAAAATTGAAAATTAGCTCTCTCTTTGCTTCTGCCTCTATCACAACTTTTTCATTACTCTTTTTAGCTGTCCATGGTATTCTCAACATTTTTTCTGTAAAACCACATTTCTACAGCCTCCAGCGATTTTCTGTTGTTAAACCCCTTCACGCTACACAAATGTGTTCGAACACTCTTAAGGAGTGGTTCCAACTTGTGACACTACACTGAAAACGTATTGCTGAATATAGCTCCATAGTGCGGGTCAATGTGGGTGAGAGTATAACTTGAATGGACACTTGACTTATATGGTTTAAGTGGTTCTCAATCGATTTTCTATCGTGGTCCCCTTTCGACCTTGTTTTCTTCATATGGTCATCTTGACCTTCCGTGAAAAAAAGATACATTTTTAATAGTTCTATTCTTTTTTCAAATAAGTCGTGTTATACATACATATATATATATATATATATATATATATATATATATATATATATATATTTTAAAAAAGTAAAGTACCCCCGTCACGCCAAGTGGCGGCGTATAGGGAATATGGTGTTAATGACCATAAATTTTACAGACCTTCGGCACATGATTTTTGGAGTAATGTGATCGGTATTACGCCCGAGCCGCTTTACTTTCCAAGAAAAAAAATCCGGTACCCATTTAAGACCTATTCAATTCTGACCTGTGGAAGTGAATCATGGACAGTAGACAAACAAATGAAAAGACGGTTAGAGGCCACAGAGATGGGATTTCTCAGAAGAATGTTGAAAGTTCCCTGGACAGATAAAAAGACCAATGAGGAAGTTCTCAAAGAGGCCAACACAAAAAGGGAGCTCTTAAAAAACATCAGAAAGAAGCAATCAACATTTTTCGGGCACATCATGAGAAGAGGAAAGTTGGAATACTTGGTTACAACTGGCAAAATAAAAGGAAAGAGAGATCGCGGACGACAAAGGGAGAATATACTGGATAGCTTGGTGTCATGGCATGGAAAACAGTCAACAACAGAACTGATACGATGCACTGTGGATAGAAGATTGTGGAGGGACATGATCGCCTACGCCAACCGGCAGGGTACATGATGATGACCCATTTAAGGCTGGGTGAACTCGGAAGTCGTCGGTTGGGATCGAACCCTATATGTAACCTTTGGCATCTTGACAGACTATTGGTATTCATGATAAGTCAGTAGTTTGGTAAAAAAAATAATAGTGTCATATACTGGATGCTGCTTTACTGAACAGCTTCTCTCGTGGCTGAATATAGCAATATTGGATAGAACGAACAAAATGTATTCGTGGTGCTTGGCCTCGTCTCCTTTCTCCTGCGCCTTTTGTCTTCTGAATTTAATATCAGCACTACCTCGAAAATTGCTCTGCCATTTTTATTTCTGTTCTTCATGCGCTACGATCTGCAGCCAGATTTTCCAGTCTCTTTCGCTGATAGAGAATTCACTCAAGGAAGCCCTGCAAACATCCTTATATCTCACCACTGCTCTGCTCTTTGTTTTTTTTTTCTGTTCTTCATGTGCTACGATCTGCAGTCAGATTTTCCAGTCTCTTTCACTGATAGAGAATTCACTCAAGGAAGCCCCTCAAACATCCTTATATCTCATCACTGCTCTGCTCTTTGTTTTTTTTTCCGCCCTCAAGTTCGCCATACAATATTTGCTTGGGAATACGAAAGTTTACCATTCTTCTTACGTGACCTAGCCACCTTAGTGTACGACTCATAAATGTTGCTATGATGGATGAGAATTTGACTCGTTGTAAGACATTAGAGTTTGTTAATATATATATTCTAAAACAATAGACTCGACTGACGAAATCACAGGTTCCCAAAGTGTGTGAGGTTCTCCTAATGTGGCTATCAATGTAGGTATTTCGTAAGAAACGATGTAACGTTTTTTTTAATGTGTAGATTACTGAACATTTTTCATAATATATCCAGCAACAAAATTATCTCGGAAAGTGCGAAATTATTCCAGTGGTTTAATCTGTTTAGTCTTTATGAGACGTCCCCAGATGTTTCTTCAACTTATATGATCAAATACTTTCATTGGAAAGTGTAATGTTGCAAATTATGCACGTGATGTTCGTGTGGTTTTGAAGTGACGGGATAAATCTGTAACCAAGAAACTCCATCTGAATAGCAGGAGTGACGGTCGAGAAGATACGGACCTTCGTTGGTTGATGCTTGCGCAGAGTGAAGGGATGGAGGTTGCGGGACCGGAACGCTGACATAGAATTAAGGAAAAGTACAAATAAAATACATGTGGATAAAGAGATACAGCGAAGACGGTGGCGCTGGATGGGACACACACTGTGGAGGCCGGCTGAGAGTATTACACAACAGGTCCTTTTTTTGAATCCCCAGAGAAAAAGACAAAAAGGAAGACCAAAGAATTCTTGGAGAAGACAGATAGAAGCAGAGATGAAGATGATGGGGAAGACATGGAATGGTCTTAAAAGAATGACAAGAAACAGAACGGCTTAGAAAGTGTTTGTTGAAGACCTATGTTCCACAAGGAGCTGAAAATGTAGAAGAAGAATACATTTCTATTTATAAAACGTACTACCATATATATTTTTTACTCATTATCAAGGGTTATGTCTATCACGATATGTTTTTATGGTGCCAAGAAATTAAAAACAGCAACCATGAAAGAACTGACAAAAGTTTCATTCTTAAACACTCTGATTGGTAATCTTGTAAGACTATTTTATAATCCTTCAAAATTCGTCTACACACACACCTTACATAAGGCTAAATAGAAGAAGGTGGCCAGGATAGGCAGAGGTTAGGTTGGGGGGGGGAGAGAAATAGGAAAGGAAAATAATGTTCTCGCACACATCAAAGTACATCTATCGAGGATGAGCACTTTTTTAATCCGCCAAGTGCTTCTGAAGTGCCGCTTATCTTACAGGCGTCCCTAATAAAATAACAAAGTGGGGAAATTAGGGCACACAGAAATAAAGAGAATGACTAATAAAAATTTTAAAAAGCCACAGAAGGTGGATGCATTCCAGACAAAAAAGGAAAAATGCTAACACACAATAAAGATATTATAGATAGATGGTAGGAATATATAACAGAACTATTTCATGATCAAAGGGACAAGAAACCAGTTATAAAATGTACATCAGGCTATAAAATCTTAAAATCTGAGGTGGAAAAGCTATAAAAACAATGAAAAAATGGAAAAGCAGCAGGACCTGACAGCATACAGATAAAGATGATACAGGCACTGGAAGATTTTGGCATTGAAGTGATTACAGACATAAGCAATGACATATACCATACAGGGTACATACCAAATGAACTAAAAACATCAACTTTCATTGCATTGCCTAAAAAGAATGGTGCAGTTGAATGCAGTGACTTTAGAACAATAATCCTTATGAGCCATGTTACAAAAATCTTGCTAAAAGTTATACAAGGAAGGATTCAGAATAAAATCAATACTGAATTAGATGAGCAGCAATTTGGATTAAGGAAAAATAGCGGGACAAAAGAAGCCATATCCTGCATGAGAACATTAATCGAAAAGTACACAGAAGTAAACAAACCAATATATACTTGCTTCATAGACTACACCAAAACGTTTGATAGAGTACACCACAAACAATTTATAGAATGCCTAAAAGAGATACATCTAGATGGCTTGGACATACGACTAATATGTAATCTATACTGGGAGCAAACAGCAATAATAAAATATAACAAAGAGAACTCTACACCCATTGATATAAAAGGAGGAGTAAGACAGGGATGCATCCTATCACCAAGCTTGTTCAATCTATACACTGAGCAAATCTTTAAAAACATCTCAGAGATGCCAGGCCTAAACATTAATGGAAAGATAATCAATAACCAAAGATATGCTAATGATACTGTATTACTAGCAGAAAATCCTAAAGGTCTACAACAATTACTTAATGAAATAAACATGATAAGCAAAAAAATATGACAAGATATGAATATCAAAAAGGCTAAGACTTTGATCATAAACAAAGAAAATACTCAAAACCCACAAATGGATATCAAAATTGAAGGAATAGATCTGGAGACAATTCAGAACTACAACTACCTTGGACATACTATAACCAGTGATGGAAAATGTACAACTGAAATAAACAAAAGAATAGGGATGGCAAAAAGTAATTTTAATGCCATGAAGAACATACTAACATCAAAACAAATAACACCAGGGCTAAAACTAAGAATAGCAAAATGTTACATGTTCTCAATATTCCTGTATGGTGCAGAAACATGGACATTAGACAAGAAACCAGAACAGAGAATTGAAGCCTTTGAAATGTGGATATATAGAAGAATATGTAGAATTGGATAGAAGGAAAAGAAAACAAACAATGAAGTCTTAAAACAACTAAAAATGAAAAGAGAACTACTAAACACAATTCAAACAAGACAAGTAACATTTTTGGGCCATGTTAAAAAACACAACAGCCTACTAAAAGTAATCCTGGAGGGGAAAATACAAGGTAAAAGAGGTAGAGGAAGACCAAGACTAACATGGACGAGTAACATCAAAAGATGGACAAATCAGCCCATGACAACCTGCACCAACAAAAGCAAGAGACAGAGCAGAATGGCGCTCCATGGTAGCCAACCTTCGTTGCGAAGACGGCACTCGATGATGATGATGATCTCGGCTGCGATGTAAACTAGCGACACAATATATATATATGCCCACTTACTGGGTGTACACTAAGGAGAGGATAAGTTGTCTAAATCAATGTTTCTTTTTCTTACTTACCTCCCTTTATCATGGCCTAAAATTCTAAAAAATGTGTCACAATTTTCTTGTTTCTGCCCTGGTATTGCTTTAGTTGGGAGCCGCGATAGTTCAGTTGTTAGTGAACTGGACTAAAAAGCACAAGAGGTCGGGTTCGATCCTGATCGACGCTTTCTTGATTCACCCATTCTTAAATAGGTACCATATTTTTCGTGGGAAAGTAAAACGGCACGGGCGTAACACCGACCACATTACCCAAAAAACCATGTGCCGAAGGTCTATACAAATTATGGTCACTAACACCATATTCCCTATACGCCACTTGGCGTGACGAGGGCACTTAATATTTTTTTTTACTTGAAACCAGGATGCACTTGTCATAAACCACAACATGGATATTGCACCAAAGTAACGGCCGTTTAAGAACCAGTGACGTCCAGTAAGATGAAGAAGATGGAAGGAGAAGGAGGGGGGGGAGAAGAAAAAGAGGAAGAAAGCGTGGGAGGAGGAGACGAAGAAGAAGAGGAGGAAGGATAAGGGGGAGGTGGAGAAGAAGAGGATGGAGGGGGGAGGAGGAGGGAGAGGAGGAGGAGAGAAAGAAAAAAAGTAGAAGAAGAAGAAAAAAAGAGGAAGAAAAGAAGAAATTAAATGTCACAGTAACGTGGTGGTGTGTTTGATAAATGTATTTTATAAAAAAGCTCTGCGACTTTTTTTTCCCCCCGATCTTCGTTAGAGTAATAAGATACGTTTGTAAAATAATCTGTTCCATTTTCGGTGGTTTCTTGCTACGTCTCTCATCTTCTGAATTGCAGAATTTATGGGAAATTAGATGTTCACGGTGAGCACAACGGTTTGTTTCGTGCGTCGTAATTTGTCTTTTATATATTTCGCTAATCCATCTTTTTAGTGATCTCCCTTCCTATGTATAATTACTTCTCGCTCTCTGCGATCAGGACTCAATCAGAGTAAGGATTCCAGACTCCCACATGAAGTCAGCTGTCAGGTTAAGTGTGTTGATCGCCCCCACAGACAGAACGTCACATTTAGAGTCCGCCAGATCCACTCTGACTGAACACCCGTTAATACGTTGCACTGTGTTCTGCGCCAGTGGCCCCCAGTGCATCCGATTTCAGCCAGCATTTTTTTCAGGTTTGCTTTCCTTAGCCTTTGATTGTCCCCAATCTTTCTGCAAGGCAGCAGATTGTCTTTTCTGTAGGGGGATTCTGCCCTTAGATGGTCTGCCCTCCCAGGTTTACGAGCACTATCTGCCCGAGTCACTAGAGGTGACTAACACAGACATGCACACACAGAGATAGGAGATGTGAATAACACAGACATGTACACAGCGATACGAGACATGACTAACACCGACACACATCAAGATATATGACACATGACTAACATAGACATGCACATAAAGAAATGAGATATGACTGACTTAGACATGCACACCCAAAAATATGACACATACCTAACATAGACATACGCACAAAGATATAAGATATGACTAACATAGGCATGCACACACAAAGACATGAGATGTGACTTGCATAGCCATGCACACACAAGAATATGAGATGTGCCAAACACAGACATGTACGCACAAAGATATGAGACATGACCAACATAGACATGCACACAAAGATATGAGATATTCCTAAACCAGACATGCACACACAAAGATATGATACATGACCAACACAGACACACACTAAGTTATGAGATATTACTAAACTCAGACGCACACAAAGATAAGAGACATGATCAACACGGACACACCAAGATATGAGACATGACCATCATGGCACACACCTAGACATGAGCCATGGCTAGCACACACACACACACACACACACAAGCCAAGACTTGAGCCATGACTAGCACAGAAAAACATTAAGATATGAGTCATGTCTTCACGGAAAAGCACCAAGAAACGAGCCAAGTACAGTACATAAACACATTGAGGTATCCATATGCTTGGGTTAGTCTGCAGACTCTTCTTAACGTGTGAATCATTGACATACGAGACGCAGGCTTCGATTAACTATCCACAGATTTCGTTCAAACAGTTGTCCGAAGATTTGAGAGCAGTCTGACCCGTAGAACGATCCCTTGTAAGCACAGTTCCCGGTTGACTGTTCACAGGTGTCGTTGAAACAGTTGTCTGGACATTTGAGAGTGCAGTCTGACCCGTAGTACATTTCCTTGCATGTACAGTCTGCACTTTCCGGGTCACATATGATGTCATAGCCATCAGAACACGTCTGTTCGCACTGTAGCCCAAAATTACCATCGGAACAAGTGTCATTACAGGTATAGCCAGGATGTTTACATTGTAGGCATTTTCCGGATTTTTCCCACATAAAGGACAAACACTGAGACAAGACCTGGAGCAATCGTGTCAATAGATCCCATGTGAACATTTGCCGTGACACGTACCGATGATAAAGTCGTAGCTTTTGCTACACCCACTACACACTGCACAAAACGACCAAGAATACCCGTCCAGACAATAGGTGTCTGTAAATGTTTGCGCCTCACACACCGTCAGTTCACTGCCGGCCTGCGAAATGGTCCGTGAGAACTCAATTTAATGTGTGCCATTGGCTTTTGTGTGGTGACTACAATAGTGTTCATAGAAACATTAGGGTATGATAATATCATTAGACTGGAACACTACGCCGCCACTGTCAGAGAAAGCCTTTAGAGTGGCATTCTTTACCCGAATCATAGTGCTAGCTGATGATAGAATCGAATGGTGCGAATCTTCTGGGGCGTGGCAAAGTTCAGATACCAGTAAACAAGACTGTTTCCACTTCTCAGTTTTGTGTGTGTGTGCAGTCATTGTCATAGAGATTGGTCCTTGTATTGCCATTTACTGCGGCCTCTAGTCCACATCCGTCTCCTGTATAACAAGCATTAAAAGTGTCAGCCTGGTTTGTGTTCTTTTTGAGAGCCAAATTCCGACCCCCGCCTATGTAGATGGAGCAGATATTTGCAACTATCGCCCCTGCAATCCATAACTTGTTGATCAGACCAGCCCCAGAGCAAAAGACATCAATCTCGTGCTGACTAACTACAAACATTGAATCATTGCATGAGGCAAAATCATTTAGTTTTGCTGTGAAACTGTCCGGAACTGTTAAGTCATTTACATAAATCCTAAACCAGGAGAACAGCAAAGATTGGTTGAGAGTTGCCTCAACTGATGTAGAATTTGTGTCCGAGTTACATAAGGTGTCGTTGTAATCAAACAGGAAAGTAGGGTCAGAATTTTGGGCGTATTTGTACACGAGAACCAAGTACTGACACCGGGGTCAAAAATATTCGTGCTGATAAATGTCATTGTTTGGGCATATCCCTGTAGTTTTGTCATAAACTCTCTCTCTCTCTCTCTCTCTCTCTCTCTCTCTCTCTCTCTCTCTCTCTTCTCTCTCTGCGATCAAGACTCAATCAGAATAGGATTCCAGTCTCTCTCATGAAGTCAGCTGTCTGTCTATTTAAGCGAATCGATCGTCCCATATAATTTCTCCTCCACGGAGGTGGGCGTGGACCACATTGCTCTTCTCAGGTCCGTGTACTGGGGGCAATCCTGTAGAACGTGTTTTGTAGTCATATTGTCCAGTGCACAGTGGCATAGGCTGGTAGTTCCTATTTTGAATTTGGTGAACATGTGATTTCTCATTCTATTGTGGCCTGTGCGTAGGCGAAGTATGATGCCTTGATCCCTCCTTGATAGTTGGTGGTATCCGTCACACTCTTTATGCCTTGGGTGTTCTCGTTTCCATTTTTCATGGAACTGACCCCTGAGGATGGATTTGGCTTCTTCATAACTGAGCGGATGGTTCTCTTGTGGTAATCTCCCTCCCTCTTTAGCTAATTCGTCTGCGCGTTCGTTCACGTGTATATTACAGTGTGATGGTATCCACTGAATGACTACTCTCTGGAAGTTATTGCACAGTTGGTCCAGGGTAGTTCTCAAGTCATCTAGTTCATTGTTCTTGGGGTTTATTAGAGCTGATAGTACTGATAGTGCATCAGTCAGAATCACTAATTCATTGTGCATGTTATTTTTGTGTTGAGTAGCCAATGTTGCAGCATCTCTGATGGCCTCAGCCTCTGCTTTAAAGTTGTTTGAGAATTTTCCAGTAGCTATTGACTTGATGATCTCGTCCTGATTGGTCAGCGTCAAGAACACACCTCCCCCTCCATTTCTGGTGGCATTTGTAGCAGAGCCATCTGTATATATGTGGGACCAAGAGTCCTGTGGGTAAGTATCGTGTATATGTTTTTCTGCTACGTGTTTTCTTTCTGTGTCTGATTGGGTGCCTTTTTTCATGATTCCTGTTATGTTTTCCTGAAGTTCTGGTATTTTATGTTTTCCGTGAGGAGACATATCAGATGGGCCCAAGGGTTTCGATATTGTTTGGGAAAGAACTGGATCTCCAGTAGTTAGTTCATTGGCAATTGCAGCGAAGTTGTTCCTCTTTAGTCGTACAATTCCGGAACCAGTTATTCTTTGGTGCATGGGATGGCTATGGATACTTCTATATTTCTCCGCTTGTTGCAATACTTTAGTGACCCGTCTGTCATCTAAGGGTTGTAAACCTGTTACTGTTTCTAGAGTCTTGATAGGTGTAGATTTCATAGCACCAGTGATGATACGGACAGTTTGGTTCTGTGTTCTGTTAATTTGCTATGGTGTGATTTGGAAGCCATAGCCCAGGCTGTGACTCCATACTCTAGAACTGGTCTGACTCTTCCTACGTATAGTCTTTTCAAAATGTTGCTGTCTGCCCCCCAGTCCGTTCCTGCCAATTTCTTCATAATATTTGTTCGTTTTCTGGCTTTCATCCTTGCTCTGTCTATCTGATTTTTCCAAGTCATTCTGCGATTCATAGTGACACCAAGATATGTTGGGTTGTGGTCAATAGGAAGTGTATGATCCTTTAACTTCAAATTTGCAGAGAGTGTTTTCCTTGATAGGCTGAAAATTGTGTATGAAGTTTTCCTTTCGTTGATTGGTAAGAACCAGGTGTTCGTCCACTTTTCAAGTCCACCGAGGACATCTTGCATCCTGGGTTCAGCTACCGACATACTTTCCTCGCAAGCCCATAACGCCAGATCATCTGCGTATATTGATGAGTGTATTCTGGGTGGTATGTCCATTACGATGTCATTTATGAAAATTAAAAAGAGTGTTGGGGACAAGACTCCGCCTTGTGGGACACCTTGCCCTATAGAGACCTTCTTACTTAGTTGACCTTGAACTTGTACTCTGGCCGTTCTATTCTGAAGGTATTGAGAGACCCAATTGAATAAACTACCCTGGATGCCAAGTCTAAAAAGCTTGTTCTTTAAACCCTCACGCCAAACCCTATCAAAAGCCTTCTCCATGTCGACCCACACTGCCAGCGTGTGTTTCTTTTCTTGTAGAGCATCCTCTATTTCTTGTGCAATGTAGGTGACCAAGTCTTCAGTTGATCTGTGCTTACGGAAGCCATTTTGTTGTGGTACGATTTGTTGTTTTGTCTCCAAATGCCACACAAGTCTTCTGTTAACCAGCCTTTCCATGAGTTTACTCAGGCAGCTCAGTAGGCTAATTGGGTCTAGTGGGTCTTTTCCACACTAAAGGATGGGCACCATAATAGCTTCTTTCCAGATTGTCGGTACATGACCGCTCTTGCAGCTAGCATTTATTATCCTTAGAAGCTGACTCTTGGCTTTCTGCCCCAGATTTAGGAGCATTTCGTTGGAGATTCCATCTTTACCAGGTGAACTTTTGAGCTTCAATCCTTTGAGGGCAACATCTAATTCAGTTGGGGTAAAGGTGGTCGTCTGATGCTCTTCTGGTGCAAAAGGCATGTGTTTTGCATCTTGGTTTTCCCGCCTTTCAGCTTTCTGTTTATCTATTGGGATGTTTATTCTACTAATGTTTTTGTAAGTCTCGATCAGTAGATTTGCTGCCCTTTTGCCTGTGAGGATGTTCTGATTGAGTGTTAATGATATAGGAGGTCGGCAAGTGTTTTCGTCACTCAGAGCTTTCGCAAGTTTCCATAGTTTATGACCATTTTTGTCTAGATTAAGGCTCTCTGTTTTGTCTATCCAGCTCTGTCTGGCTGATGTCATGACTTCTCGTCTGTATTTGGCCGAGGCTGCTTTGTAGGCAATGTTGCTCTCTGTCGTGTTTGATGTTTCAGCTAGTTCTCTGGCAGAGTCCAGTTCCTCTTCCAGTCGTTGTATTTCCTTGCTCCAGTATGGCCTGTAGTTTCTTCTTGCTCCTCTAGGAATGGATTCTTTAGCAGCTCTCAGGATGCCATATGTTAACCGCTCTATCATATTATTGACCTTCTTTTCGTGGGTGTTGATAGGCGCAGTATATGCATCAGTGAGCCTTGCAAACTTTGCCCAATCTGCTCTCTTATAGTTCCAGCGTGGAAGAGGTATTTGCAACTCCTGTTTGTGAGCAAGATCCACTGAAAGTTTGACTGGTCTATGGTCACTATCTCCAAGTTGGTTCAGCACCTTTCTGGTTATATTGATAGATATGTCTCCAGTTGCAAACGCTAAATCGGGGGTGGAAGTTGTTTTCCATCTTCTTGAGTAGAAGGTTGGGGGATCCTCCCTAGAGTTTATGAGGAATAGGTTGTTGTCTATTTCCCATTCTTCCACTTCTTCACCTCGCACATTGGACTCCCTATATCCCCATCTTTCAGAGTGGCTGTCTCCTACTACCAGACACTTTGATGGTATTAATTCCATTGGCTCCAGCTTCAGTAATTTGTCATTTGGACAGTATATATTATATATCCTTATACAAGCGGAGTTAATGTATAAATCTGCACCAATGATCTCTGCCTCTCCATTTGTGAATACATCTATCATCTTTGCTGGGACGTAATTTTTAATAAGAATAAGAATTCCACCCTTGTGACCTTCCCTGTCTTGTCTAAATGTTTGGTAGCCCCTGATCATAAATCGGTGCTGAGGATTAAGATGAGATTCCTGGATGCAGGCAACATCTATCTCCTCCTCTGCTAGTCTAATTATTAGAGCTTGTTTCTTGTGGTATATGCCCTCCGCATTCCAATGTATTATATTCAGCTGTTTATTGAAGCCCTTCCGATCAGCAGTAGTTTCCATCATAATTGAAGTCTGTTAGAACCAGTCTGAAGTTGATTTCTTGTCACAATCTGAGTCATTATGGCAGTGACATTGTAACGTACAATTTTCCCCAAACCAACCGTTTGCACAAGTTAGGTCCTTAGCTTCCAAGGTCATTAACGAAGCCATCAGAATAAAGACTTTATCTACAGCGTTCTAAAGTTAATTACTTTAGCTGCGACACCCAAATGCTAGTGCTAATAGTTTTATTAAGGTGACCAGATTTTCCGTGACAGTACCGATTTTTTACTTCTTTTTTTTTTCAACCTTTGTCCCTGATTTGTTATTGTCCAGATTTTTTAGCGTTTGTCCCGGATTTGTTAAAATACATTAAGGACACAAACGTTTACCAATTCTGCCAATACGGTAAACGTCTCTTCGACTTAAAAAAAAGACATTATTCCGTTGTTGTGTAGAAAATGTTTAAAAAGTTGAACTGGCTGTTCATTTGGTGAAACAGTAATAGTAAAATGCGCTCCAAGTTTTCAATCTTGTATCATCATCATCATCATTAAGTACCGGGCCTGCTAGCGTAGGTGATCATGTCTCTGCACAACTTTCGATCACGACAGTTATTTATCATTTCTGTTGTTGGCCTTCTGCCAAGCCATTCTCTTAAGCTGTCTGGTATCTTTTCTCTTTGCTTCCCTCTATCTCTTCGTCCCTCAATTTTCCCACTTGTTACAATATATTCCAGTTGTTCCCTTCTCATTACATGGCCACAAAATAATGATTGTTTCCTCCTAATATTGGAAATTAGCTCTCTTTTTGCTTTGGCCTCTTTCAGAACGTTTTCATTACTCATTTTAGTTGTCCATTCTCAACATTCTTCCGTAAAACCACATTTCTACAGACTCATCCAGTTCATTGCAGAAGTCAAACTTCTATTCTGAAACTGAAACTCAACACGTAGCATCTTTGCGAGTACGACATTTCATATTCTTGTATATTCATTGTGTTACAGTTTATGTTTTGTTTTACCGACGAACGAATTCTTTTTATTGTGTTGTTTAGTGATAGTGGTTATTGCATTCATTAGATATTATTTGCATTGTGTTGTAATTATTCGGTTACTTTACATTTTAATGTTTAAGAACTTATGCTATGCATATGATATCTTCTTCTTCTACCTTTCAGCTCCCTGTGGAGCATAGGTCTTCAACAAACACTTTCCAAGTCGTTCTCTTTCTTGCCATTCTTTTAAGATCATCCCATGTCTTCCCCATCATCTTCATCTCTGCTTCTATCTGTCTTCTCCAAGAATTCCTTGGGCTTCCTCTTTGTCTTTTCCCGTGCGAATTCCAAAAAAAGGTCTTGTGTAATAATCTCAGTTGGCTTCCACAGTGTGTGTCCCATTCAGCGCCATCGTCTTTGCTGTATCTCTTTATTCACTGGTATTTGACTGGTACATTTCCATAATTCTATGTTACTGATTTTGTCCTGCCATTTCCATCCTTTTATTCTGCGTAAGCATCCATTAGTGAAAGTCTGTCTCGTCATGATTGTCAATTTTGTTGTTTTCCATGTTTCACCGCCATATCATAGGACGAACTTAACATTGGAGTTGAAATTTTGCATTTTTGTATTTAACCTAATTTCTTTGGATTTCGATATGTTTCCCAGTGCAACAAAAGCTCCACTTGCTTTTGATATCCTTATTTTGGTATCATTTTCTGTTCCTCCCTCTTTATCTATATTACTACCCAGATATATGTAAGATTGTACGTCTAGTAGAGGTATTTCTCCTAATTTTATCTGTTTATTGCCAACGACATTAATTCTGATAATGTTGGTTTTGGTCTTATCTCTATTAATATTCAGTCCTAGCTGTTGTGATCTTTCATCAAGTATGCTCATTATATCCTGCATCTGTTGATGGCTGTGTGAGAGGAGAGCTATGTATTCAGCAAAGTCTAAATCATCAAGTTGCTTGGTCAATGACCACTGGATTCCATTTCTGTTGTTTTGAGTTATTTTCATAATCCAATCTATGGCCAGTAGAAAGAGAAATGGAGATAGAAGGCATCCCTGCCTTACTCCTGTTCTTATTTCAAATGCTTCTGTTATCTGCCCTACATGCACCACACTCATTTCGTTCCTTCATACATTGTTTTTATCAGGTTAACAACTTTATGGGGATTCCATAATGACTCAGCAACTTCCAAAGCATTCTTCTGTCTAAACCATCAAATGCCTTTCCGTAATCTATGAATCCAATATAAATTGGGGGCTGTAGTTCTAAACTTTGTTCAACTATTATACGTAGAGTAGTTATTTGATCAGCACATGATCTGTTCTTCCTAAAATCTGCTTGTTCATCTCTCAAATGTTTCTCTATGGAAAATTTAAGTCAAATTAATCCATCATGGATTAGGGTTTCAAAAATATGGTCACCATACTTTCATGAAATACTGTACGATGATATCCGTCATATATAATTCGATCCAAGCCATTTAACTTGTTTCTTCTAATGTAACTCTGAATTTGTACATAAATTTCTTGTTTTC
The DNA here is from genome assembly GCA_032433765.1 of Megaustenia siamemsis. Lineage (NCBI taxonomy): Eukaryota > Metazoa > Mollusca > Gastropoda > Stylommatophora > Ariophantidae > Megaustenia > Megaustenia siamemsis. Next base: position 20,982,287 of record JAVIAB010000106.1, read on the forward strand.
CTCAACCCCCCCCCCCCCCCCCGCTTTCCTGTTGAGGATATTATACATCAACGTCTACTTCAGCAACATTAAAAGGGCCACAGCTCGACTTTGATGATTGTATTCTTGATGAGAGACAGCTCAGAAGGTTTGAGTTTGTCTCTAGATAAACTGTTTATGTTGCAAAGCGGCAAAAGTGTTCCTGTCCTTTTTGTTTTCCACTGAATATTGACTACATGGCAAAGATCGTTATTTAGAAGTATGAATTTAACAAATGCTTCTTTTAACATAGTAAACGTAAAGTACCCCCATCACTCAAAGTGGCGTATAGGGAATATGGTGTTAGTGACTATAAATTGCACAGACCTTCTGCGCATGATTTTTGGGCCAATGTGGTCGATATTTTGCCGCCCGTGCCGCTTTACTTTCCAGAAAAAATCCGGTACCCATTTAAAAACTGGGTGAACCGGAAGCCGTCGGTTGGGATCGAAATCTACCTCTTGTCCTTTGTAGTCCAGTACACTCACTAACCATTGAGCTATCGCGGCTCCCCTTCTTTTAACATATTCATTCTTTTATTGTGTGTCTTATTGTTGATGATTTACAGATTGGTTGATCTCTCAGTAATGCACCAGGATCGATACATTTATTGATCTCTCAGTAATACACCAGGATCGAGACATTTATTGATCTCTCGGTAATACACCAGGATCGAGACATTTATTGATCTCTCAGTAATGTACCAGGATCGAGACATTTATTGATCTCTCAGTAATACACCAGGATCGAGACATTTATTGATCTACTCAGTAATACACCAGGATCGAGACATTTATTGATCTCTTAGTAATGCACCAGGATCGAGACATTTATTGATCTCTCAGTAATACACCAGGATCGAGACATTTATTGATCTCTCAGTAATGCACCAGGATCGAGACATTTATTTATCTCTTAGTAATGCACCAGGATCGAGACATTTATTGATCTACTCAGTAATACACCAGGATCGAGACATTTATTGATCTCTTAGTAATGCACCAGGATCGATACATTTATTTATCTACTCAGTAATACACCAGGATCGAGACATTTATTGATCTACTCAGTAATACACCAGGATCGAGACATTTATTGATCTACTCAGTAATGCACCAGGATCGAGACATTTATTGATCTACTCAGTAATGCACCAGGATCGAGACATTTATTGATCTACTCAGTAATGCACCAGGATCGAGACATTTATTGATCTCTCAGTAATGCACCAGGATCGAGACATTTATTGATCTCTCAGTAATACACCAGGATCGAGACATTTATTTATCTCTCAGTAATACACCAGGATCGAGACATTAATGATCTCTCAGTAATGCATTAGGATCGAGACATTTAATGATCTCTCAGTAATACACCAGGATCGAGACATTTATTGATCTCTTAGTAATGCACCAGGATCGAGACATTTATTGATCTCTCAGTAATACACCAGGATCGAGACATTTATTGATCTCTCAGTAATACACCAGGATCGAGACACTTATTGATCTCTAGTAATGCACCAGGATCGAGACATTTATTGATCTCTCAGTAATACACCAGGATCGAGACATTTATTGATCTCTTAGTAATGCACCAGGATCGAGACATTTATTGATCTACTCAGTAATACACCAGGATCGAGACATTTATTGATCTCTTAGTAATGCACCAGGATCGATACATTTATTGATCTACTCAGTAATACACCAGGATCGAGACATTTATTGATCTCTCAGTAATGCACCAGGATCGAGACATTTATTGATCTACTCAGTAATACACCAGGATGAGACATTTATTGATCTCTCAGTAATGCACCAGGATCGAGACATTTATTGATCTACTCAGTAATGCACCAGGATCGAGACATTTATTGATCTCTCAGTAATACACCAGGATCGAGACATTTATTGATCTACTCAGTAATACACCAGGATCGAGACATTTATTGATCTCTCAGTAATACACCAGGATCGAGACATTTATTGATCTACTCAGTAATGCACCAGGATTGAGACATTTATTGATCTACTCAGTAATGCACCAGGATCGAGACATTTATTGATCTACTCAGTAATGCACCAGGATCGAGACATTTATTGATCTCTCAGTAATGCACCAGGATCGAGACATTTATTGATCTCTCAGTAATGCACCAGGATCGAGACATTTATTGATCTACTCAGTAATGCACCAGGATCGAGACATTTATTGATCTCTCAGTAATACACCAGGATCGAGACATTTATTGATCTCTCAGTAATGCACCAGGATCGAGACATTTATTGATCTACTCAGTAATACACCAGGATCGAGACATTTATTGATCTACTCAGTAATACACCAGGATCGAGACATGTATTGATCTCTTAGTAATGCACCAGGATCGAGACATTTATTGATCTCTCAGTAATGCACCAGGATCGAGACATTTATTGATCTCTCAGTAATACACCAGGATCGAGACATTTATTGATCTACTCAGTAATACACCAGGATCGAGACATGTATTGATCTCTTAGTAATACACCAGGATCGAGACATTTATTGATCTCTCAGTAATGCACCAGGATCGAGACATTTATTGATCTACTCAGTAATGCACCAGGATCGAGACATTTATTGATCTACTCAGTAATGCACCAGGATCGAGACATTTATTGATCTACTCAGTAATGCACCAGGATCGAGACATTTATTTATCTACTCAGTAATGCACCAGGATCGAGACATGTATTGATCTCTCAGTAATACATCAAGATCGATACATTTATTGATCTCTCAGTAATACATCAAGATCGAGACATTTATTGATCTCTCAGCAATGCACCAGAGGCAAATCATGGGTGGGCCGAGCAGCAGATGTCATCAAATAGGTCTATGGGTTTACCAATATCAACGTTGGCGTGGAGTGAATTTGGTTATTTGGTTATGGAAGGCCCAAATACCGGTGCCTACGTCATTTAAGGGGACTTTCTCGTGTATTGTCACACTCGACATGAAAAGTAGGGAACAGAACCCGGTTGTGGTTAATGCTGAGGTCAACGGTCTCATCTGCGATAACACCGATGAGAAAGATGCAGTCATCTATACAGACGGATCTGTAAGACGACACCAAAGAAGTGCACGGACATTTACAGCACGCTCGGCAGGCAGAATAGTCAAAGAAGACAGTGGTGCATACGTCATGACCACGAGTAGCATGACAATGGAGATGATTGCAGTGACCAAGGAATTTAAATGGTTAGAGTCACAAGACCGTGCCAATTCTGGAGGATTTCCTGGTAGACAAATGGTGAGTCGGCAACCCGGACTCCTCGCGGCTTTCTCCGGCTTGCGTCATACGTCTCTTAGACAGAGAGCTCTTATCTTTCTTGGATGGCAGATTTACTTTTTCTCTCTTTGACTTGTCCATGTTTGTGAAGTTTTTTCTGCTTATTTTTTTTTTTTTTACAGTATGGCATAGCCAGTCCCATGCCTAACCCTCCTTTCTCGCCTTTTACGAACATGCCTGGTAGGGTACAGCGCCGCTATTCTTTACTCCCCTTTCGGGCCCCAGCAGCGCACGGGCGTTGGCATTGAAGTGATCACAGACATATGCAACGATTTTTACCATACATGATATATACCAAAAGAACTAAAAATATCAAATCTCGTTGCATTGCCTGAAAAGAATGGTGCAGTTGAATGCAGTGATTTTAGAACAATAATGCTAATGAGTCATGTAACAAAAAATCTTGCTAAAAGTTATGCAAGGAAGGGTTCACAATAAAATCAATATGGAATTAGAATAACAATTTTAATTTAGGAAAAAAGTGGGGCAAGAGAAGTCATATTCTGCATGAGTACATTAATCGAAATGTACGCAGAAGTAAACAGATCACTATACACCTGCTTCATAGACTACACCAAAGCTTTTGATAGAATACATCATAACCAACTCATAGACTGCCTAAAGGATATAAATCTAGACGACGCAGACATACGACTAATATGTAATTTATACTGGGAGCAAACATCAATAATAAAATATAACAAAGAGAACTCTACGCCTAATAATATTTTAAAAGAAGTAAGACAGGGATACATCACCAAGCGTGAGCTGTGTCTCATCCGTTTTGATCATGTTTCGATATTCCAATTGTTTATGATGAATGATGATATCGTATGACAGGGAACAGTTGGCCGTGTTCACTTTCTGCGCGGTTTCGCCTTATGTCTTTTGGCGTGTGCTGAGACTGTTACGATAGGGACTACAGTTACCTTTCTTTGTTTGGGAGATGAGATATTAATTCGGATGATTACGCTGGCACGGGCGGTTGAGCAATTATGGATTTTAATTCGTTTGCAGTGATACCGGGGTCTTCCATAACCAAATAACCAAGCGTGTTCAATATATACATTGAACAAATCTTTAAAAACATCGCAGAGATGCCAACATTAATGGAAAGATAATCAATAACCTAAGATATGTTGATGACACTGTATTACTAGCAGAAAATCTGGAAGATCTACAACAATTACAAAATGAAATAAACATGGCAAGCAAAGAATATGAATTAGACATGAATATTTTTTTTAAAAGACCTAAACTATGATCATAAACAAAGATAATACTGAAAACCTATAAGTTGATATCAAAGTTGAAGGAACATACCAAGAGACATTTCAGAGCAACAACTACCTTGGACATAATATAAGCAGTGATTGATAATGTAAAACTTTAATAAACACACACACAAAAATAAGAATGGTAAAAAGTAATTTTAATGCCATGAAAAATATACCAACATCGAAATAACTAAGTATAGTAAAATATTATATCTTCTCAACATTCCTGTATGGCGCAGAAACATGGACATTAGACACACACACAAACAAAAAACAGAGCAGAAAATGTAAGCCCATGAAATGTGGATTTATAGAAGAATAGGTAGAATTGGATGGAAAGAAAAAAAAACAAATGATGAGTTTTAAAACAACTAAAACTTTAAAGACAACTACTAAACACAAGGAAAACAACACAAATGAAATTTTTAAGGCATGTTAAAAGACACAACAGCCTACTAAAAGTATTCTTGGAAGGGAAAATACAAGGTAAAAGAGGCAGCGGCAGACCAAAACTAAAATGTTACACGAGTAACGTCAAAGATGGACAAGTCAGCCTATGACAACTTGCACCATCAAAAAAAAAGAGACAGTGTGAAATGACGCTCCATGGTAATCAACCTTCGATGCGGAGACGGCACTCAATGAATGAATGATTGTTTACTGTCTCTTACGTCATGCCTGGTAGGGTACAGTGCTGCTATGTTTTACTCCCCTGTCGAGCACTGGCAGCGCACTAGCGATTGTTGCGAAGTAGTGCACTAACTGTAATATAAGGGGGATCACCACAGAGTATATAACTTGCAGTATCTGATGAGTAGAAATGTAGATAAGTAAATAGGTAAGCATGCAGGCACGAAAAAAAGTAGATGGATTGGCAGGCAGGCATTTAGCTAGGCAGACAAAGCAGACAGACAGGCGGGTAGATATGTTGGCAGCTTCCCCCCCCCCCCAAAAAAAAAAAATGAGGAAGATACTGTGCAGTCCATTTTTGACAAGAAAACAAGAAAAAGAGTTCTTAAATGTTATGTAGAGCCAGTCTTAACATATGGATGCGAATCGAGGACAACAGACAAGAAAATGAATGGAGTCAGTAGAAATGTGGGTTTACAGAAGAATGTTGAGAATACCATGGGCAGCTAAGAAGAGTAATGAAAATGTTATGAAAGAGACCAAAGCAAAGAAAGAGATAATTTCCAATATTAGGAAGAAACAATATTTTTTGGCCATGTAATGAGAAAAGAACAGCTGGAATATATTGTGACAACTGGGAAAATTGAGGGACGAAGAGAGAGAGGGGAAAGAGAGAGAGAGAGAGAGAGAGAGAGAGAGAGAGAGAGAGAGAGAGAGAGAGAGAAAAGATACCAGACAGTTTAAGAGAATGGTTTGGCAGAAGGTCAACAACAGAATTGATAAATAACTGTCGAGATCGAAAGTTGTGGAGAGGCATGATTACCTACCCCAGCATGGCACTTGATGATGGTTATGTTAGTATATGTCTGTGGCCCAGTTTGGCGTCAAAGTTTAGCATAGTTCTTGCATTACTGAACAATCTTATCTGGGGCTCCTGTTCTATAATGGCATTCATTAGTGTGTGAGATTTATTACGGCCCTCTCGGAGAGCACTTTTTGATTCGTTGAAGGAACTGTAAACTGAAGTAAAAAAAAAAAAAAAAAAAAAAAGTAAAGAGCCCCCGTCACGCCAAGTGGCGTATAAGGAATATGGTATTAGTGACCATAAATTTTACAGACCTTTGGCACATGATTTTTGGGGTAATGTGGTCGGTATTACGTCCGTATCATGGACAGTAGACAAACAAATGAAAAGACGATTAGAGGCCACAGAGATGGGATTTCTCAGAAGAATGTTGAAAGTTCCCTGGACAGCTAAAAAGACCAATGAGGAAGTTCTCAAAGAGGCCAACACAGAAAGAGAGCTCTTAAAAAAACATCAGAAAGAAGCAATCAACATTTTTCGGGCACATCATGAGAAGAGGAAAGTTGGAATACTTGGTTACAACTGGCAAAATAAAAGGAAAGAGAGATTGCGGGCGACAAAGAGACAAAATACTGGATAGCTTGGTGTCATGGCATGGAAAACAGTCAACAACAGAACTGATACGATGCACTGTAGATAGAGGATTGTGGAGGGGCATGATCGCCTACGCCAACCGGCAGTGTACATGATGATGATGAATGCAGGGTACACATTTTTCGGGCACATCATGAGAAGAGGAAAGTTGGAATACTTGGTTACAACTGGCAAAATAAAAGGAAAGAGAGATCGCGGACGACAAAGAGAGAAAATACTGGATAGCTTGGTGTCATGGCGTTCATTTCCGTGTGTTCAATACAGTGTGATGGTATCCACTGGATGATAACTTTCTGGAAGTTATTGTACAATTGGCCTAAGGTTGTTCACAAGTCATCTAGCTCACTGTTTCTGTGGGTTTTTCGGGATGTTATGACTGACAGTGCATCAGTTAAAATCACCAATTTCTCGTTCGCGTTATTTTTGTGTTGGATCGCCAGTTTTTCAATGTCTTCGAGGGCTTCAGTTTCTGCTTTACTTTATAGTTGTTTGAGAATTTCCCAGTAATTATTGACTTGGTGATCTCTTTCTGGTTATTCAGTCTCAAGAACTGAATACACTTCTCCTTCTCCACTTCTGGTGCCGTTTTTAGCAGAGCCATCCGTTATATATGTGACAAGGAGTCCTGTGGGTAGTTGTCTATATGCTTTCTCTCTGTGTCTGTTTCTGACGCCTTTTAAAAAAAAAATTATTCCTGTTATGTCTTCTTTAAGTTCTGGTATTTTATATTTCTCGTGGGGAGTCATACCAGATGGGCATATGGGTTTTGGCTTTGTTTGGGGACAGAACCTGGTCGTTAGTTATCAATTCTTTGGAGATCACCGCGAAGTTGCTCCTCTTTAGTCTTCCTTTTCCGAAACCAGCTATTCTTGTGTGCATGCGGATTTAACAGACATAGTATGCCATGTACTGGTGTACTCAAACTAAAAATAGTGGCAAAATGATCTATACTTCACAGCGTTAAACTAGACACAGTTGGATACAAAAATTGTGACCTTTACAATGCAATATAATATAAATATATATTTATGAACACAGCGTATTCATATAACATTTATAACATAAGACTCACACAGCTCACCATAGACACAGATAATCTCATTAGCACACATAAGACTAGTGAGGTAATGGATCCCAGGCTACTCCAATACATCAGGAAATGATAAGGCAGATATATTAGCTAAGAGAGGATCTAGAAAGTCACAATTTAACACCAACATCTCAATAAACACAGTCAAACAAATCATAAACTCTAAGAAGAAAGAAGGTTGACTCAATGGATGGGCCGTGGTTAAATAAAAAAGGGAGACATCTATTTAAATATAAGTCAAGGCCAAATGCCTATGGCAACATTAATAACTTAAATAGAAGAGACCAAACCACCATCTTCAGACTAAGAATCGGCATTGTACCACTGAACTCTGAACAACCACATGAATATAATACAACGGAACCAAACTCCAAAATGTCCACGCTGCGAACACCCACTTAAAACAGTAAAACATCACCATTTTTGACTGTCCAGGGCTGAATGACTTCAGATCGACTCTACTTCCACAAAGACCTGATAAATGGAACACCTTGTACGGAACTACTAAAATAAAATAAAGAGCCCCGTCACGCCAAGTGGCGTATAGGGAATATGGTGTTAGTGACCCTATATTTTACAGACCTTCAGCACATGATTTTGGGGGTAATGTGGTCGGTATTACGCCCGTGCCGCTTTACTTTCCCAGAAAAAAATCCGATACCCATTTAAGGCTGGGTGAACCCGGAAGCCGTCGGTTGGGATCGAACGCTACCTCTTGTCCTTTGTAGTCCAGTTCACTAACCACTGAGCTATCTCGGCTCACGGAATTACTAGGGAGCTCAGAAATACCTGCAGATATCATTACATGGCATTGGGTCGAAGTACGTCAGCTCACATGCTTCTGGATGTGATAACATTTTATAACATAACTTCGTTTGTTTTTTTTTTAAATGGTGTAATGAAAACAAGGATAATCTAATTAATTATGAATGCTCTGTCGTCTATAAAATAAAGACAATTACTGGAGGCTGTAGACATGTGGTTTTATAGAAGAATATCATGGACAGCTAAGAAGAGTAATGAAAACGTTCTGAAAGAGGACAAAGCAAAGAAAGAGCTAATTTCCAATAGAGGTAAAGGCATCAAGATGCACCAAGATGCGTAGAGATGTAATTTTTGTGTTTGTTGTTCGTCCAGATGAAGGCCTACTTGGCCGAAACGTCGACTTTTGTTTCGTCCATTACCACATAAAGCTGTCACCATACCACTTTTTTCTTTCTCTTTTTTTTTAGTATTGCTAATTTCCAATATTAGGAAGAAACAATCATCATTTTTTGGCCATGTAATAAGAAAAGCTGGAATATATTGTAACAACTGGGAAAATTGAGGGACGATGAGACAGACTGTGGAAAAAAGAGAAAAGATACCAGACAGCTGAAGAGAATGGCTTGGCAGACGGTCAACCAACAGAAATGATAAATAACTGTAGTAGAGATCGAAAGTTGTGGGGAGACATGATCACCTACCCCAGCAGGCATGGTATATCATGATGATGATATAAAAGATACTAATTTGTATGTTAAATATCGGTATCAAAAATGTGCGCATTTTTAATTGTATCTACTTTAACAATATTACTATATAGTATAATGCAATATACGATTTGTAAAAGGTGCTGACTGTAAAATTTTCGTCTTTATTTGTTTTGTGTGGATGTGGATTAACATTTTGGGGCTCCTCATTTTGGCAGACTTGAAAATGGCGTCCTAGTCAATTTGGGATTTGGAGAAAACCCGTGGCTTTTTGTTTCACTTTATATGTGTGGTCTGCCTAAATACATTACCAATCGTTCAGTTGTGTACAGCGGATATTTTATCAACAAAAACTGTTTAATAATAACTAATCGATACAATTCGTAGGAAATCAAATGGCAGAATCAGAAAAGCCAGTGTTAAAATCGTCTGATTCGAGTCATAATAAATCATCACGGTCATCGTCAACGACGAAGCTTGGTAGAATCTCCGATGAGAAAGGCAAAAATAAAACTAGCATATATTGTCAACGATGTCCCAGCCTTGTTTTATCTCCTCATCAAGCAATACTCGTTAGAAAAGAGGTATGTATAATATATGTATGATTGTATGTATAGACTAGGTATCCGCCACCGGTGTCCAGTGTCCGGTGGGTATGTTTGTTGTGTTTTTGTTTGTTCTATTTTGTTACTACTCTGACTCTACAGCCAAATAAATAACAAAATTCTAAAATTATTTTTTATTGATTGACTTACCTTTTTTAATGTTAACTACTTGAAACTAATGAAACTTTAACAACAAAAGTTTGATACTCATTTTTCAATATTTTCATATTATAATTATGGTTCACTTGACTCACAGTCACACTTCTTCACAACTTGTGTCAGTGTGAATGATTGCAGAAGAGTGGAATGAACAAATATATAAAGTTTATAAACATCTATACCGTCATTCCCATTGGCCATTTGGAATGTGAGAACACTCATGCGGAAGGGTAAACTAGAAAACATACAAGAAATGAAAAGAATGGGTTTACAATTACTGGGACTTTACGAAATGAGATACACCGGATCAGGGGAGATGTATTCTGATAAACATAAAATAATCTATTCTGAAGGTACTGAACACCAAAGAGGAGTAGGAATCATCTTGGATGCAGAAAGAGCAAGAACAGTAAAGGCTTTTACCCAATATCTGACAGAGTCCTTTTAGTGAAATTGAATGGAATGCCAATAGACATAAATCTTATACAAGTGTATGCACCAACAGCAGACAGTCTAGAGGAAACAATTGATAAATTTTACGAGTTAAATGAGGCACTTCATAAATGCAAACCACATGAAAACACCATAATTCTAGGGGATTTTAAAGCAAAAGTAGGAAAGGAAAGAGTTGAGGAAGTAGTTCGTCATTATGGCTTAGGCGAGAGGAATGAAAGAGGTGAGAAACTTATTGACTGGGCAAGAACACATAACATGATGATAGGAAACACCTGGTTTAAGCAACATCCAAGATGTCTGTGGACATGGAAAAGCCCAGGGGACAACGCACGTAATCAAATTGATTATATAATGATAAGCAATAGATTTAGCAACAGTCTGATGTGTGTTAAAACTAGACCAGGGGCAGATTGCACTAGTGATCATGTACCAGATGTGGGAAAGCTTAGAGTAAAATTAAAAAAAACAAAACGAGCCTCAGTTAACATCAAGTTAAATTTAGATTTACTCAAATCAGACAAGAAGCTGCAAGACAAATATAAAATCACAATTCAGAACTGGTACAATGCAATAGAGAAGATACAAAGCATTGATGAACAGTGGGAAATGCTAAAAGAATCAATGCAACAAACATCAAAAGAGTTCATACCACCAGTGAGGACAAATTCAAGAAAGAAATGGATGACAGATGACATTTTGCAGCTAATGGATGCAAGAAGAAGAAATAAAGATGAGTATAAGAGATTAAATAAAGAAATTGTATTAAAATGCAATGAAGTAAAAGAAGCATGGCTACAAGAGAGATGCAAAGAGATTGAAATGGAACAAAAAGATGCTAAAGCTATATACAAACAAATTGAGGAATTAACAGGAAGAAAAACGCAATCAAAAACTGGATGTTTAAGATCAAAGGAAGGAGAACTGTTGATTGATCAAGAAAACATAAGGGAATGATGGACAGAATACATTAAAGATCTTTATAATGATGAACGAAGGGAAGTAAATATTAAGGATAATGGAGAAGGACCAGAAATACTCAGAGAAGTGGGAGACTCCTTGCGCAATATGAAAGCAGGCAAAGCTCCTGGACCAGATAATATAACTAAAGAAGAGATTGAAGCCATGGGTGATTTTGGAATAGAAATAATAACAAAAATATTGAATGATATCTACAACAGCGGATATATACCAGAAGACATGCTCAAATCAATATTCATAGCGTGTCCAAAGAAATCGGGTGCGATTGAATGCAATGATCATCGCACAATAAGTCTTATGAGTCATATGACTAAGATATTACTAAGAATCATCGTGCGAAGAGTGCGAAACAAAATCAGTCCAGAAATTAGCGATGAACAGTGTGGTTTTGTTAGAGATAAAGGAACAAGCTATGCCATTTATATCATAAGATCTTTAGTAGAAAGAGCCATGGAGGTGAAAACAGATCTATACCTATGTTTCATAGATTACACCAAGGCATTTGACAAAGTAAAGCACCAAGAAATAATCAACATTTTAGAAAGCATAAACGTAGACAGCAAAGATCTAAGAATAATAAAGAAAATGTACTGGCAACAAACAGCGGCCATAAGAACTGGAAACCAATTCGGAATGTTTCAACAAATAAAACAGGGTGTTAGACAAGGTTGTGTGCTGTTACCAAATTTGTTTAATATTTATAGTGAGATTGTTTTAAGATCCATAAGGGGCATGTCTGGAATAACAATTGGAGGTCATAATATAAATAATCTAAGGTATGCTGATGATACAGTCTTAATCGCTAAGAGTGAAAATGAGTTACAAGAAATGTTGGACATAAAGTGAAAGAAAGCAAAAAATAAAGGACTCAGCCTTAATAGCAAAAAGACAGAGGTAAAGGTAACAACAAAGAAAAAGACATCACCTCAGTGCAAAATAAAGACAAGTGGAACAATAATAAAACAGGTAAATGAATTTAAATATTTGGGAACCTTGTTAACCTCAAACGGAAGATGCGCACAAGAGGTGAGATGCAGAATGGCTCAGGCAAAAGCAGCTTTCCAAAAAATGAGGAAGATACTATGCAATCCATTTTTGACAATAGAAACAGGAAAAAGAGTTCTTAAATGTTATCTAGAGCCAGTCTTAACATATGGATGCGAATCACGGACAATAGGACAACAGACAAGAAAATCACTGGAGTCTGTAGAAATGTGGTTTTACAGAAGAATGTTGAGAGTACCATGGACAGCTAAGAAGAGTAATGAAGATGTTCTGAGAGAGGTCAAAGCAAAAAGAGAGCTAATTTCCAATATTCTTCTTCTACCTTTTAGCTCCCAGTGGAGCATAGGTCTTCAACAAACACTTTCCAAGTCGTTCTGTTTTTTGCAATTCTTTTAAGATCATTCCATGTCTTCCCCATCATCTTCATCTCTGCTTCAATCTGTCTTCTCCAAGAATTCCTTGGTCTTCCTCTTTGTCTTTTCCCCTGGGGATTCCAAAAAAGGGCCTGTTGTGTAATACTCTCAGTTGGTTTCCGTAGTGTGTGTCCTATCCATCGCCATCGTCTTCGCTGTATTTCTTTATCCACTGGTATTTGACCGGTACATTTCCATAATTCCACGTTTGTGACTTTGTCCTGCCATTTCCATCCCTTTATTCTGCGCAAGCATCCATTAATGAAAGTCTGTACCTTCGTGATTGTCAATTTTGTTATTCTCCATGTTTCACAGCCATATAATAGAACCGACTTAACATTGGAGTTGAAAATTTGTATTTTTGTATTTAGCCTAATTTCTTTGGATTTCCATATGTTTCCCAGTGCAATGAAAGCTCTTCTTGCTTTTGATATCCTTATTTTGGTATCGTTTTCTGTTCCTCCCTCTTTATCTATATTACTGCCCAGATATATATAAGATTGTACGTCTAGTAGAGGTATTTCTCCTAGTTTTATTTGGTTATTGCCAACTGCATTAATTCTCATAATGTTGGTCTTATCTCTATTAATCTTTAGTCCTAGCTGTTGTGATCTCTCATCTAATATACTCATTTTATCTTGCATCTGTTGGTGGCTGTGTGATAGGAGAGCTATGTCATCAGCAAAGTCTAAATCATCAAGTTGTTTGGTCAGTGACCACTGGATCCCATTTCTGTTGTTTTGAGTTATTTTCATAATCCAATCTATGGCCAGTAGAAAGAGAAATGGAGACAGAAGGCATCCTTGCCTTACTCCTGTTCTTATTTCAAATGCTTCTGTAAGCTGTCCTTCATGCACCACACTACATTTTGTTCCTTCATACATTGTTTTTATCAGGTTAATAAACTTTATGGGGATTCCATAATGACTCAGCAACTTCCAAAGCATTCTTCTGTCTAAACTATCAAATGCCTTTTCGTAATCTATGAATCCAATATAAAGTGGGGATTTTAGTTCTAAACTTTGTTCAACTATTATACGTAGAGTAGTTATTTGATCAGCACATGATCTGTTCTTCCTAAAACCTGCTTGTTCATCTCTCAAGTGTTTCTCTATAGCCTCTTTTAGTCTCTCCAGAATGATTCTGCCTAATATTTTTCCTGGCACTGATAGTAGCATAATTCCCCTATAATTTGTGCACTCCTGTAAACTTCCTTTCTTTGGTAGTTTGATCATATAACCTTCTCTCCAGTCTTTAGGTATTTCTTCCCTCTCCCAAATTTTATCCAATAGATTATGTAACATCTTGGTAGAGGTGATAATATCTGCTTTGATGGCTTCCGAAGGAATTTCATCTGGTCCTGTGGCTTTACCATCTTTTAACAGTTTGATGGCTTTCATTATTTCTTCTTTGCTTGGTTTTCCGCAGTTAACGTGTAATTCTTCTTCTGCTGGTAGTATATCTGGAGGATTATTTGAGCCAGGTCTGTTCAAAAGTTCTTCAAAGTGCTCCTTCCATCTCTCCATTTGTTCCTTTATATTACTAAGCAGATTTCCTTTCTTATCTTTGATAAAGGCGTTGATCTGTTTGTATTTTCCACCTAATTTCTTTGTGCTGTTGTACAGTTCTTTCATATTCCCTTTATTTGCTGCTTCTTCTGCCTCTTTAGCTAATTCAATTATGCTAATTTAATTAATGCATCTTCTCACTTCTTTGTTCACCTCTGTGTAAGCTTCCTGTGTCTTGGCTTTATTACTTCTTGTTTTGCTTTTATTTATGTCTGCTTTCTTGTTCTTTCTTTCTTTAATTTTATCCAGGGTCTCTGCTGTCATCCATGCCTTATTCTGGCGTTCTCTTTTCCCCAGTGTTTCTTCGCATGTCTCTTTCCATATATTTTTTACCTGTTTCCAATGATCTTCTATATTTATTGTATTTTCTAGTTGTTGGAGGACTTGGTATTTGTTTGATATTGTGACTGCGAATTTATCTTTAATTCCTTGTTCTTTAAGAAACCCTACATTGAAATACGTTCTGCCCTTATTCGTTGTAGTATACCTTTTTAATTTAATTTTAAGTTTGGCTAACAGCAGATGATGATCAGAAGCTATATCTGCCCCTCTATATACTTTTACATCCTGTAAGGATGACTTAAACTTATTATTAATACATATGTGATCAATTTGATTTTCCGTTCTATGATCTGGTGACACCCATGTAGCTTTGTGTATTCTTTTATGTTGGAATATTGTTCCTCCTAGGCTCATTTGATTAAGGGCGCAGAAATTCACAAATATCTCTCCATTCTCGTTTATATCTCCAAGTCCATGTTTTCCCATAATCTCTTCAAAGCCTCTGTTGTCTGATCCTACCTTAGCATTTAGGTCTCCCATCAAGATTATAATATCCTTGGCTTGTCTTGCATCCATCTGGCATTGTAGCTGTTTATAAAAATCATCTTTAACTGAGTCATCTTTATCGTTGGTTGGTGCATAGCATTGTATAATGTGTAATTTTATTTTGTTTTTGGTTGTTCTAAATGTTGCTCTCACCAGTCTTGGTCCCACTGCCTCCCATTCTATTAGTGTCTTCTGTGCATTCTTTGATAGCATTATAGCTACCCCTTCGCTATGTTGTGCTCCTGGTTCCTGGTGTCCTGATGATAAAATCATCTCCCCTGTATTCAATTTTATTCTCTCCGCTCCCAGCCATCTTGTTTCACACATTCCCAGAATATCTATCTTGTAGTTGTTCATTTCTGCTGCCACTTGTGCCGCTTTTCCCTGTTCGTTAAGGGTACGAACATTCCAGGTGCCAATTCTGGATGATTTCCTGGTAGACAAAGGGTGAGTCGGCAACCCGGACTCCTTATGGCTTTCTCCGGATTGCGTCATACGTCTCTTAGACAGAGAGCCCTTCTCTTTCCTGATTGACGGATTTACTTTATCTTTCTTTGACTTGTTCATGTTTGTGAAGTTTTTTCGGCTTATTTTTTTACAGTATGGGATAGCCAGTCCCATGCCTAACCCTCCTTTCTCGCCTCTTACGAACATGCCTGGTAGGGTACAGCGCCGCTATTCTTTACTTCCCTTTCGGGCCCCGGCAGCGCACGGGCGAATTTCCAATATTAGGAAGAAACAATCATCATTTTTTGGCCATGTAATGAGAAGAGAACAACTTGAATATATTGTAACAACTCGAAAAATTGAGTTACGAAGAGGTAGAGGGAAGCAAAGAGAAAAAATAACAGACAGCTTAAGAGAATGGCTTGGCAGAAGGTCAATAACAGAAATGATAAATAGCTGCCGAGGTCGAAAGTTGTGGAGAGACATGATCACCTACGCCAGCAGGCCTGGTACTTGATGATGATGATGATGATACCATTCCCTGTAGCTATATAGTAATAGTAACATCTTCATCAGTAGTTAGAATTGGAGAATGACAAGACAAATGGTGTATTATATCTCCACTCTTGATATTCATCACTTGCATCTACAACAAATCATGATCATGCAAGAATGTCTAGTCACAAAATGAAAATATTAATGAACATACTGAACTACTTGCACTGCAGATGATCCAGCCCTAATAGTTTTTGGCTTGTAATGAAACACTGACACTCTGAAACATAACTTCAACATCATCTGTCATCTATGAATATAATGTTTGCAAAATGGATAACATGAAAATAAGCACTGATAAAACAGAAGTCATGACAATAGAAGGATGACAAACAATAAAGAAGCAGGTGTTAAACATAGTTGTAGAACAACAAATTATAAAACAAGTGATGGGCTTCAAATATCTAGAAACATTCTCTGAAAATGGCAACATGAATACAGAAATAGACTTTTGATGTAACAAGGCAAACTAAATATTAGGACAGTTGGCCCTTATACTTCAGCAGAAGACTGTAACCTATCACCACTAAGAAATATCTTTAGAGTATATTCATTCCCAACTTGTGTTGTCTGTGCCAAACAGGCTGCAGACAAATAAACATAAAAGGAAACTAGCCACTACAGTGATGAGATGTTTAAGTAAAGTATATGGAGTGACCAGAAGAGGGAGAATTTTTTTATAGGTGAAGGTAAAGTACGAGACTTGAACCGGCGTCTTAACACGCAAGTTTCCACCCATATGTGCTCAGCCGCCTATCCAGAAATGTTAAGAAATTTCTGTATAGTGTCGCCTCAAGCATTGAAACTCAGATGTGAGGCAACATTCCTCACCTTCCCAGGGTAATACCCTGGTATCCATTTCTGCCAGCGGCTGGGTCGACCGTGGGGGTATATTTTTTTTTCCAACCACGAGTACAATTCACACTGCTCCCAGCGGAAATCGAACACGGGTTGTCCGAACGTCAGTAGTCCAGTCGTGTGGTTTTCCCAACTCGGCTACCGAGGCCATTAAAGAGAGATTGGGAGTTGTATCAGTTCTAAACTACTTACAGAGAGAACAATTGAAATGGTTTGCTCATCTGGAAATAAAGCTAGCAGAACCTATACCACTCAAAACATATATTGTAAAAGGAGATAGAAGAAAAGCCCATAGTAGACCCAATGTAAGATGGACTGACAATATCTGAGAAATGCTACATCAATTGACAATGGTTGAGGCTGTCAGTAGGGCAAGAACTAGAACTTTATATCTTCCTCGACATCTGAAGAGGTATAAGAAGAAGTAGAGAGAGAGAGAGAGAGAGAGAACACCATAACATGAATTGCTTAGTCACTGAATGATGTTATAATAATCATACTCATACTGATTGAAATGATTGTTGCAGTGTATGATTGCATGTGACTGACAATAGTATAAGTCAGAAAGAATGATACTACGCCATGATCATACTTATGTATGGCACTGATGCAGGGTAGATGTTCAGTATCAATACTCAACTGAACTCAAAAACTGACAAAGTAGATTGTTGTTGTTGTAAACACTGTACCGTGCCATAGAGTAGCAGTATTTTTATTAACATTTCTTCCTATTTCATAAGTCACAATCTCACCTCTCACTCACTACTCACTGTTTGATAAATCTAGTTCTAACTCAAGTACTGGTTGTTTGATTGACAAAATGTTTACCAGAAGTGAAGGCCAAAGCTGAAAGTGTGGCTCTGCGTGTGGTCATTTCTATTAACTAATCAAATCAGGAGATTATGGTGATTAAGACTTAATAACTCCAATGTTAAGTCGGTTCTATTATATGGCTGTGAAACATGGAGAATAACAAAATTGACAATCACGAAGGTACAGACTTTCATTAATGGATGCTTGCGCAGAATAAAGGGATGGAAATGGCAGGACAAAGTCACAAACGTGGAATTATGGAAATGTACCGGTCAAATACCAGTGGATAAAGAAATACAGCGAAGACGATGGCGATGGATAGGACACACACTACGGAAACCAACTGAGAGTATTACACAACAGGCCCTTTTTTGGAATCCCCAGGGGAAAAGACAAAGAGGAAGACCAAGGAATTCTTGGAGAAGACAGATTGAAGCAGAGATGAAGATGATGGGGAAGACATGGAATGATCTTAAAAGAATTGCAAAAAACAGAACGACTTGGAAAGTGTTTGTTGAAGACCTATGCTCCACTGGGAGCTAAAAGGTAGAAGAAAGAAGACACTGAAAGGCAAATGAGGAAGGAAGGAAAGAAAGAAAGAATCAGAATCTAAGTTGAACAGCGACGATGAAATGCAATCAAAATGACATAAATTTGAACCAATTTTATGGTCTTCCAAGGATTAATGGATCAGCTGTCCATTTATTTGACAACTCCAGTTTCAGACTGTTGTACAGATGTTAATGAAAACAGTTTAATGCCTGTTTTTTTTTTTTTTGCCATTTTTAACGGAATCATTGACGACACTTATGTCAGATGAGTGTAACAGATTCTACAAGGATATTACTCAGAATGCTCCTGACACCATGAGTACTTATCTTTCTCATTGGACAGACACTAATTTGGATGAATTATATTGCTTTCTGGCTGCCTGTCTGACCAAGAAAACTGAAGATAAATATATACTGGTCAATAGATACATTACCAATGAAAGCAGTGTTTGCTAAAATAATACTTCATGACAGATTTTTATTACTTTTGAGAGCGTTGCACTTTTCAAACATCAGTGATGATACTGGTATAAATAGATTTGTCAAAACTAGAAGTGTAATTGAATGACTACATGTTTCATTTCAGAATGAGTTTTACCGTACAAAAAATGTGTTTCTTGATAGTCACTTCTATTTTTCAAAGAAAGATTATCATTCAAATAATGCATTCCATCAAGATGAAGCAGATTTGGTGTGGAAACTTCCTTTTTATTTGATTACTTGCTAAATATTTGTGAAGAAATGTATATTATCAGCCATGTAAATATTGCTAAGTGCATGGTAATGTGGATTAAATTATGAGTTATAGCATGTGTATTGGGCGATTAAAACAGTCGTCACTGTGCATGTCTGAAACTCTGATGTTCTGGCAAAAAAACCATTTATACTGAGTTGAAGTCTGAGCAAAAGTATTTAGAACTGTGCTGGAGTCTAGACAAAAGTATTTAGAACTGTGTTGGAGTCTGGAAAAAAGTATCTAGAACTGTGCTGGAGTCTGGACAAAAGTATTTAGAACTGTGCTGGAGTCTGGACAAAAGTATTTAGTACTGTGCTGGAGTCTGGACAAAAGTATTTAGTACTGTTTTGGGGTCTGGACAAAATTATTTAGCACTGTGCTGGAGTCTGGACAAAAGTATTTAGTACTGTGCTGGAGTCTGAACAAAAGTATTTAGTACTGTGCTGGAGTCTGGACAAAAGAATTTAGTACTGTTTTGGGGTCTGGACAAAAGTATTTAGTACTGTGCTGGAGTCTGAACAAAAGTATTTAGTACTGTGCTGGAGTCTGAACATAAGTATTTAGTACTGTGCTGGAGTCTGAACAAAAGTATTTAGTACTGTGCTGGAGTCTGGACAAAAGTATTTAGTACTGTTTTGGGGTCTGGACAAAAGTATTTAGCACTGTGCTGGAGTCTGGACAAAAGTATTTAGTACTGTTTTGGGGTCTGAACAAAAGTATTTAGTACTGTGCTGGAGTCTGAACAAAAGTATTTAGTACTGTGCTGGAGTCTGGACAAAAGTATTTAGTACTGTTTTGGAGTCTGGACAAAAGTATTTAGTACTGTGTTGGAGTCTGGACAAAAGTATTTAGTACTGTGTTGGAGTCTGGACAAAAGTATTTAGTACTGTGCTGGAGTCTGAACAAAAGTATTTAGCACTGTGCTGGGGTCTGGACAAAAGTATTTAGCACTGTGCTGGAGTCTGGACAAAAGTATTTAGTACTGTTTTGGGGTCTGGACAAAAGTCTTTAGCATTGTTTTGGAGACTGGACAAAAGTATTTAGTACTGTTTTGGGGTCTGGACAAAAGTCTTTAGCATTGTTTTGGAGACTGGACAAAAGTATTTAGTACTGTTTTGGGGTCTGGACAAAAGTCTTTAGCATTGTTTTGGAGACTGGACAAAAGTATTTAGTACTGTGCTGGAGTCTGGACAAAAGTATTTAGTACTGTTTTGGAGTCTGGCTATAGTACTGTTTTGGGGTCTGGACAAAAGTATTTAGCACTGTGCTGGAGTCTGGACAAAAGTATTTAGTACTGTTCTGGAGTCTGGACAAAAGTATTTAGTACTGTTTTGGGGTCTGGACAAAAGTATTTAGGACTGTGCTGGAGTCTGGACAAAAGTATATAGTACTGTGCTGGAGTCTGGATAAAAGTATTTAGTACTGTTTTGGGGTCTGGACAATAGTATTTAGTACTGTGCTGGAGTCTGGACAAAAGTATTTAGTACTATGCTGGAGTCTTTTCAAAAGTATTTAGTACTGTGCTGGGGTCTGGACAAAAGTATTTAGTACTGTGCTGGAGTCTGAACAAAAGTATTTAGTACTGTGCTGGAGTCTGGACAAAAGTATTTAGTACTGTGCTGGAGTCTGGACAAAAGTATTTAGTACTGTGCTGGGGTCTGGACAAAAGTATTTAGTACTGTGCTGGAGTCTGAACAAAAGTATTTAGTACTGTGCTGGAGTCTGGACAAAAGTATTTAGTACTGTGCTGGAGTCTGGACAAAAGTATTTAGCACTGTTTTGGGGTCTGGACAAAAGTATTTAGTACTGTTTTGGGGTCTGGACAAAAGTATTTAGTACTGTTTTGGGGTCTGGACAAAAGTATTTAGTACTGTGCTGGAGTCTGAACAAAAGTATTTAGTACTGTGCTGGAGTCTGGACAAAAGTATTTAGTACTGTTTTGGGGTCTGGACAAAAGTATTTAGCACTGTGCTGGAGTCTGGACAAAAGAATTTAGCACTGTGCTGGAGTCTGGACAAAAGTATTTAGCACTGTGCTGGAGTCTGGACAAAAGAATTTAGCACTGTGCTGGAGTCTGGACAAAAGTATTTAGCACTGTGCTGGAGTCTGGACAAAAGAATTTAGCACTGTGCTGGAGTCTGGACAAAAGTATTTAGTACTGTTTTGGGGTCTGGACAAAAGTCTTTTGCATTGTTTTGGAGTCTGGACAAAAGTATTTAGTACTGTGCTGGAGTCTGGACAAAAGTATTTAGTACTGTTTTGGAGTCTGGGCAAAAGTATTTAGCACTGTTTTGGAGTCTGCAAGAAAGTATTTAGCTCTGTGTTTGAGTCTGAAACGTATTTAGCACTGTGCTTGAGTCTAGCAATGTATTGGAGTCTGAACAAAAGTATTTAGCTCTGATTTTTGGAGTTCCAGCAAAAGTATTCAGCTCTGGGGGTCATGGTTTTCGCCGAGGTCTTTATCAGCGAAAGGGTTAAAATTGAGTACCACTTTGTCTTAAATTGTAAAACTAGCTGCACTGCATCTTGTGATCCAGTGCATTTTTCTTCAGGAACATTGGTGGAATGACTGCTTCCCTAGTTTTTTTCCTTGATCTTTATACAAGGCTGCTGTTGTGTATAGTCAAGTTTGTTTCTAATATTAAAAAAACAGCTTCTCAAGGCTAATGAGCCTTTTCTGTCTGGGTTTGGGCCAAGTTTTCTTTCTTGTAAGTGGTTTGCCTACAAGGATTAACTGCTGAAACCTTTGACTAGGTTCATCTCCTTTGCTCTTTCTTTATCAAGGTCTATTTTCTGGAGATGTTGTTTGTGTGAATCTTTGGTACTAGAATTTACATTCTTCACAGTCATATAAAATACTAAAGTCATGAAAAGTTTAATTCCAACAAGTGACAAAATATACATGGAAAACAAACCAGTAGAAGAGATCGATCACTTCATCTATCTTGGAAGTCACATTGATCGAGAAGGGGATACGAGCAAAGAAATTAGAATCAGACTGGCTAAAGCAGCAATGTCTTTCAGAAGCCTTGAAAAGTTGTGGAAATCAAAACTCATTAGCACAAACACAAAACTTAGGCTATTCAAATCAAATGTACTATCAACCCTTACGTATGCGTGTGAAAGCTGGAAAACAACAAGAGATATAGAAACAAAGTTGAACGCATTCGAAAATAAATGTCTAAGGAAAATACTTGGTATAGAATGGAACGAATTCAAAACAAACGAGGAAATTAGAGAAATCGCCAATCAACCACTAATATCTTCAGTAATAAAGAAAAGACGATGGTCATACGTTGGACATGTGATGAGAAGAGATAATAATCGAATAGCAAAGCAAGCCCTCATATGGGAAACAACAGGTAAAAGAAAAAGAGGAAGACCCAGGGAGACACTGAGAAGAACATTGATGAGAGAGGCAAGAGCAGCAGGAATCGGCTCCCTCAATGAGATAGAACTGCTTGCACAGAACAGAGACAGATGGCGAGATTTGATAAAATATCTTTAAAAGAAAACTGCTAGAACAAAAATTCATATAGGAGAAGGTGTATCTTGGTCTACGCCCTATGGGCCGGTTACGGCTCGAAAGGTCAATAGATAGATAGACAGTCATATATGTCAAAAATATTTGTGTGAGAGGCAACCATGTACCATTTGCTTTGATCCATCACCGCGTCTGTAAATTGTGTGTGTTTGTAAATAGTTTGTTTAATTTTCGCTTGTTTTGACTGTAGCAACCATATTGTACAATTTTAAAAAAGAAGCACTTTTTAAATTGTGTATGTTTAGTTTACAGATTTTTTTGGGGCTATATTCGTGTTTGTCGCCCATTATCAGGATTAGGACATTGTCTGCAGTGCACATTTAATGAGTGCCTCAAATCAGTAAACACCCACATCAGTTAAAATCTTCAAGTATTGCTCAAGTCACACTAGATAATGACAGTTTGTAATTAATTGAGCAGATTAGAGCAACAATAACATAGCACTTTGTGCTATTAGTTTGACTCCATAGATCAATCAAGGTAACAGCAATGGCTCTTAAAACACCTTTACTAAATCTTTCTATTTAGTGGTAAATTTCAACAATTGATATTCACAGGGTAAACATATTTTAATTCTGTAAATCAGGAGGGAAATTACTGTGTTTATAGTACCTATTTTTATCATTCTTATTTACCTTTATTAAACCTGATGTGTTGCTTTGCACATAATGTGTAAACATCAAGACGAAGTGAAAGTTGTAAGCAACTGGTAGAGGTAAAGGCATCAAGATGCACCAAGATGCGTAGAGATGCGAAGCTGCTGTAAAGCTGATGATAATGGTGATACTAAAAAAAAAAGAAGAAAAAGAGTGGTATGGTGACAGCTTTACGTGGTAATGGACGAAACAAAAGTCGACGTTTCAGCCAAGTAGGCCTTCATCTGGACGAACAACAAACACAAAAATTATATATAACGATATATTAACAAATCTAACTACATGGCGATAATATGCTAGATACTAAAGAGAGGAAAAATAAAAAAAGGTCACTTCCCTGTGCTCCTGAGCTGGGTCAGTCTCTAAATGGACCCATTTCGAGACTGACCCAGCTCAGGAACACAGGGAAGTGACCATTTTTTATTTTTCCTCTCTTTAGTATCTAGCATATTATCGCCATGTAGTTAGATTTGTTAATATATCGTTATATATAATTTTTGTGTTTGTTGTTCGTCCAGATGAAGGCCTACTTGGCCGAAACGTCGACTTTTGTTTCGTCCATTACCACGTAAAGCTGTCACCATACCACTCTTTTTCTTCTTTTTTTTTTAGTATCGCTTGTAAACAACTGATAAACAGCAAAACAACACTGAAAGAGGAGTAGCCACTTTCAGCATGTTAGAGGAGTACCCAAGTGACACATGGATCCACATATACACAGATGGATCAGCAGATCATCATCGTTATCATTGAGTGCCGTCTCTGCAGCAAAGGTTGGCTACCATGGAGCGCCATTCCACTCCGTCTCTTGTTTTGATGGTGCAGGCTGACTTGTCCATCTTTTGATGTTACTCGTCCATGTTAGTCTTGGTCTGCCTCTGCCTCTTTTACCTTGTATTTTCCCTTCCAATATTACTTTTATTAGACTGTTGTGTCTTTTAACATGCCCCAAAAATGTCATTTGTCTTGTTCTAATTGTGTTTAGTAGTTCTCTTTTCATTTTTAGTTGTTTTAAAACTTCTTCATTTGTTTTCTTTTCTTTCCATCCAATTCTACCTATTTTTCTATGATTCCACATTTCAAAGGCTTAAATTTTCTGTTCTGTTTTCTTGCCTAATGTCCATGTTTCTGCATCATACAGGAGTATTGAGAAGATGTAACATTTTGCTGTTCTTAGTTTTAGCCCTGGTGTTATTTGTTTTGATGTTAGTAGATTTTTCATGACATTAAAATTGCTTAAGATCGATCTGCAGATAATGCAAAAAAAAAAAAAGAAAAGATGGATCAGCAGGTATATTCATAAGTTTCACAGGGAAATATTGTACAAACTTCAACTCTGGCACCAAAGCCATTATCACAGTGGCAGGGAACTATCCACAAACTGCATCACTCTTGCTACAAGACTTCAGCCAGTACAATGCTTTAAGAAAAGCCTACTGATCAAATGGGAGCTACACTAAATACAAAACATTTCTGCTCTAATATGAGCCATTAAATATAATCAAATTCATAGAAAAGACAACTTTTCTTATATAGACCTTAGCAAAGAAAGAAGGAAAAGAGAATGCTATGCTATTGCTGTGTTATCTTTTAATAATCACACAGTTTAGGGGGGGGGGGGGCGCTGGTGGTCTAAGAGTAAGACATCAGCCTCTGGACAAGAAGATTCTGGTTTCAGTTCCATTGTCAGTGGCAGTTTTCTTTTTCAAAATCTAATCCATAGTTTCTTTATGGCTCTACCTTCCAGCGGTCTGTGGGTTGTGAGATCTGATGTCTAGCCCTCTCGGGTGACAGTGAAGGGGCCTGTGTGCATTCTGTGCACATTGAAGAGCCCCTTTTGAAGTGGAAATCTAAAAGAATAGGTAATACAATGACAGCTATCCTGGTAAAACTATATAGGAAAAAATCTACCTAGAATATTAAAACTCTCATCGCTAAAAAATGAGAGTACCACAGAAGTCGGAGAATATCTGTCTGCATGGTGAGGGACACCTGAACAAACAGCTGATATGTGAGATATAGAAATTGAATAGAAATATATGAAAAGATATTCATACAAAATTTGTTTCCTTGGGACTTCGCCAGGTATAAAAAGGTGGTGTATACAAACAACAGTAAACACCTGATAAATTTGGGAAATGTGGTCAGCGCTGTTTTTCTTTCCAAGGGAAAAAAGTCTCATACCCATTAATGCTGCGTGTTATTTGAATAATATATATAATTGAATACAAATATATTTTGCTATATCATCATCATCATCATCGGGTACCATCTCTGCAGCGAAGGTTTGTCTACCATGGATCGCCATTCCTCTCTGTTTCTTGCTTTGATGGTGAAGGTTGTCATAGATTGACTTGTCCATCTTTTGATGTTACTCGTCCATGTTAGTCTTGGTCTGCATCTGCCTCTTTTACCTTGTATTTCCCTTCCAATATTACTTTTAGTAGGCTGTTGTGTCTTTTAACATGCCCCAAAAATTTCATTTGTCTTGTTCTAATTGTGTTTAGTAGTTCTCTTTTTATTTTTAGTTGTTTTAAAACTTCATTGATTTTGCTATATAGTGTTTGCTTATGTACACACATTGTACTTGTTTGAATAAATAAACACTTGGGATAGAGGAAATGTCTGTATATAGGAATATTTAGTTGATAAAATTTAAATGTATATTCAAAGCTTTGTTTTAATTATTAGTTTAATTTACAACCAATTATGTGAAATGCACTTTTGTTCTACTAATTTGTTTGTTGTGTGTCTACTAATTTACTAATCTCACCATCATTAAGTGCCGTCTCCGCATCGAAGGTTGGCTACCATGGAGCACCTTTCCACTCTGTCTCTTGCTTTGATGGTGCAGGTTGTCATAGGCTGACTTGTCCATCTTTGATGTTACTCGTGTAACATATTAGTCTTGGTCTGCCTCTGCCTTTTTTACCTTGTATTTTCCCTTCCAAGATTACTTTTAATAGGCTGCTGTATTTTTTAACATGTCCAAAAAATCTAATTTGTCTTGTCTGAATTGTGTTTAGTAGTTCTCTTTTTATTTTTAATTGTTGTAAAACTTCATTGTTAGTTTTCTTTTCTTTCCATCCAATTTTTCATATTCTTATATAAATCCATATATCAAAGGTTTAAATTTTCTGTTCTGTTTTCTTGTCTAATATCCATGTTTCTGCACCATACAGGAATGGCGAATATAAGGAAAATATAACATTTTGCTATTCTTAGTTTTAGCACTGGTGTGATTTGTTTTGAAGTTAGTATACTTTTCATGACATTAAAATTACTTTTTGCCATTTATATTTTTTATTTTATTTCAGTTGTACATTTTCCATCACTGGTTATAGTATGTCCAAGGTAGTTGTAGTTCTGAACTCTCTCCAGGTCTATTCCTTCAACTTTGATATCCAATTGTAGGTTTTGAGTATTATCTTTGTTTATGATCATAGTTTTAGTCTTTTTGATATTCGTATAAGTCCATATTTTTTGCTTGGATATGTTTATTTCATTAAGTAATTGTTGTAGGTCTTTAGGATTTTCTGCTAGTAGAACAGTATCATCAGCATATCTTAGGTTATTGATAATCTTTCCATTAATGTTTAGGCCTGGCATCTCTGTGATGTTTTTAAAGATTTTCTTAGTGTATAAATCAAACAAGCATGGTGATAGGATGCATTCTTGTCTTGCTTCTCTTTTTTATATCAATAAGTGTAGAGTTCTCTTTGTTATATTTTATTATTGCTGTTTGCTCCCAGTATAAATTACATATTAATTAGTCGTTTGTCTGTGTCATCCAGATGTATATATCTGTTGTTTATGGTGTATTCTATCAAAAGCTTTGGTGTAGTCTATGAAGCTGGTATATATTGGTTTGTTTACTTCTGTATACTTTTTGATTAATGTTCTCATTGATTTTTGTATTGATTTTATTCTGATTCCTTCCTTGTATGACCCTTAGCATAATTTTTGTTACATGGCTCATTAGGCATATTGTTATAAAGTCACTGTATTCAACTGTACCATTGTTTGTAGGCAATGCAATGAAAGTTGGTGTTTTTAGTTCATTTGGTATGTATCCTGTATGGTGGTTTATGTCGTTGCATATGTCTATAATCACTTCAATGCCAAAAACTTCCAGTGCCTCTATCATCTCTATCTGTATGTTGTCATATCCTGCAGCTTTTCCCTTTTCATTGTTTGTATAGCTTTTTCCACTTCCGATTTTAAGATTTTATAGCCTGATGTACATTTTATAATTGGTTTCCTGTCTCGTATGTCATAAAATAATTCTGTTATATATTCCTGCCATCTGTTGATTATATCTTTGTTGCCTGTTAGCATTTTTTCATTTTTTGTTTGCAATACATACAATTTCTTGGCTTTTTTATTTTTATTAGTCATTCTCTTTATTTCTGTGTGCATCCCTTAAGGGACATTTTTTTTACATTAATTGATAATGATTTGTAACATAGGATGTTTTTCATTAAATAGAATTATGTCTTTGCTTGGCCTATTCTGTTTCTAATTCCTGCTGTGCATCTGCCATCTGATTGATGTTATTATTGATCCAAGGTATTTGAATCTACACACTTGTTTCAGGATTTTTCCACTTAGTTTTACTCTACATTCTTGTGTGTTTGTTTCCTTTGATATTATCATACTTACTGTCTTTTTGATGTTGATGGTCAGGCATTTTTTGTTCACTTTCTGTTCCGATTTTATCTAATAGATTGTGTAGAGCTTGCTGATTTTCTGCTATCAATATTATGTCATCTGCATATCTGAGGTTTTTATGTTGATTTCCCCTACTTTAATGGCAGGTTTGTTCACAATAGTCCTTAAAATACTTTCGCTGTTCTAAGAAAATAGATCTGGAGACAATACACATCCCTGTCGCACTCCTTGTATTATTTGTTGATATTCTCTATGTTTGTTTTCAATTCTAATGGCTGCTTCTTGTTTCCAGTGTATATGTTTAATAATCCTCAGATCTTTACTTTCTATATTGATATTTTCTAGCATCTTGATCACCTGTTTATGATTGACTTTATCAAAAGCTTTGGTGTAAGTCAATAAAACAAAGATATAGATCTTTCTGTAACTCTAAGGCTCTCTCTCTGTCTGCCATAGATGTTAGGGCATAAATGAGATTTTGTGTTCCTTTTCCTTCAATAAATCCAAATTGCTCGTCTACTATTTCTCTTTTAATCTTTTGTCTTGTTCTTCTCACAGTGATGTTTAGCATGATCTTTGTAATTGACATGAAAGATTAATAGTTCTATATTCATCACATTCTTTTGTTCCTGGTTTTTTGGGCAAAGCTATGAAGGTGGATTGTAGAAAATCATTAAGGATGTGATCATTGTTATACGTGTCATTATTTTCATGTGTTTGATGGCTTCCACTACTTCATCTTCAAGTATTGATTGTCCTCCATAGTTTATTCTGTTGTTAGTTCTGGTCTTTCTCCTCCATATAACTTTGAATTATTCTATCAATCTGTCCTCAATGTTTTCTTTCTTCAGTGACATATCACCTTTTGATTTTAAGCATTCTGTAAATATTTGGTTTTTCTACTTGTCAATTCACTTTTTTTATGTAATGACTGTAATGAATTTAAGTAATGACTAATGACATGTTTTTATTTTGACATTCTTCTGTTTGTTTGATTTGCTCATTTAACCACTTCTCTTTTGCTTATTGGCATTTTTGTTTTATTTCTTTATTTAGCTTATTATATTCTTCTTGTTTATTTTTGTTCTTCCTTCTTTTATTCATCAAATTGAGCATATCCTTTGTCATCCATTTTTATTTTAGAGCCGTTTGTTTAGGTGGTATTAACTCTTTTACTGTTTCTATGGAATCTCTTAACATTGCCTATTGCTCATCTATGCTCTGTATCTTTGCTGTTGCATTGTATCTATTTGTTATAACAACTCTGTATTGTTCCTGTAGGTCTTGATCATAGAAGTTAAGAAGTTCTGTCTAGAGTCTGATTATCCCCACCTTTCTGCTTGTATTCTTTAGTTTTATTCTTATTTTTCCACACTCTGTGTCATGGTCACTGTTACACTCGGTTCCTGACATGGTTTTTACTGCTAGTAATGCATTTCTAAAATGCTTGTTGATTAATATGTCATCTATTTGATTGGATGTCTTTTAGTCTGGGCTCCTCCATTTTGCAAGCCTTCTGGTGTGTTGTTTAAACCATGTGTTCCCTATGATCATATTATATACTTTTGCCCATTCTATTAATTCGTTGCCTCTTTCATTTCTTTCACCCAGTCCATATTGACCAACTACGTCACATTTTTGCATCATAATCTGCCATGACAAGGTTAATTTCAAGTGTTTTGGTGTATTTTAAGGCAGTTTTTAAGTCATTATAGAATAATTGTATTTCTTCTTCAGAACTTTCAGTTGTTGGGGTATACACTTGTATAATGTTTATGTTGATTGGTTTTCCTTTTAGTTGGACTAGCAATACTCATTCAGAAATATTTAAATAACCTATAACTGCTTTTGCTTTTTCCTCTTCTAGCATCGCCATACTCCTGAGTATCTCCTGAATATATAATTGTATGTTCATCTGATATCATTTTTCCTGCACCTGTCCTCTTACTTCACTCATTCCTAGTATATGATTTTTCGTTCTTTTACTTTTCGTTTTTAACAATTTCTAATTTTCCTACTTGATATAGAGTTCTAGCATTCCATATTACAATTGTGAATTGATTCATTATGTTTCCTTTATTTTTTTAAATTTTAGATAAACTATGCTCTTTGGAAATTAATAAATATTTATATATTCACTGCATATGGCTGGTTACTCGTGTTTTCCCTGTAGTTTTTCCTGCCACACATGTACCGGAAATGTGA
Source organism: Megaustenia siamemsis (assembly GCA_032433765.1). Classification (NCBI taxonomy): domain Eukaryota; kingdom Metazoa; phylum Mollusca; class Gastropoda; order Stylommatophora; family Ariophantidae; genus Megaustenia; species Megaustenia siamemsis. Next base: position 21,012,618 of record JAVIAB010000106.1, read on the forward strand.
ACATACCCCTATGGAAGGAGTGACTCTGGTAGACTATTGGCATGTATCAGACATGATGACCTTTGACAATGTTGGCTTTTCAAAAACTGTAAGTGTGCTCTGTTTATTATGGTAAACATTTGTGGTATATGCCTAGGTTGGAGGATTATGGTGAGAAAGGGAAGTAGACATTTGTGGTGCTTCTAAAAATATTTCTTTTTCATCAGGACATGGGATCTCAATAAATTAAGGGTCAGATTCTGATGAACAAGGATATAATGAAATAATTTCCAAAAATCTAGTCTTAGTTTTAGTTTATTCTCAACATTTTAAAAATGTTTTAAAATTAAAATTTAAGTTTTATAATGTGCAGAAAGAGTTCATTGTTAAGCTGAATTTATCTTTACTTAATTTAATGTTGAACTTCAACCTCTCTTGCCTTTTAGGAGCAAAGGATGATATTCAGGCAAAACTCTGTAGTTTGTCTCCTGCTTGGTCCCCATTGAGATGCCTTCTTGACACTTACAGCGCTGATAGATGTTACATAGGACTTATTTTTTTTTTGTTTTTTTTTTTTCACTATTCATCTCTTTTCTTGGTAAGATGTTGATGTTATCAAATGAGTGAGTCTATGTCTACCAACTTTGCTTCTCTTATAAGTGTTCTTTTTAGTGTCTCACTAGGTCTTCCTCTTTTTTTTTTTTTTTTTTTTTTTTTTTTTTTTTTTGTATTCTGATGTTTCCCATAGAATAGCCTGTTTTTGACCTCTCTTGTTGTCTCTTCTCTACATATGTTCATCTTCTCTTCTTAATTGTAGATGGGATCTGTCGGTTGCATACCATTGTGATGGTACCTACAATACCTTTTAGCCAATCATATTCTAGGCATAGCTTTCCACTCATTCTGTTCCAAGTGTTAAGACCAAAAAATTCTGGTCAAGAAGATGACATGATAGTTCTTGTAACAGCATTTCTTTCTTTATTTATCTTTGTTATTCTCAAATACTAGAATATAAAAAGTTAGCCACAAAAAAAAACAGCATGCATGTAAAATATTGACAGAGTTCACTTAAGATGAAAACCCTGATCCTAGAAATAATAAACGATAATTTAAAAATATAACACGTCCCAAAGAATGGGATATATTCTCAAACAGGTTTGCAGAAGAGACAGACAAAATAGAGGAGAGGGCATCTACATAAAGTATAGTGATGGAAAAGATAGCAAAATAGTCTTTGCAAGAGCAAATTAACTTCAAACTACAAAGTTTAACAATTAGCACTACATGAATTCATCAGAACACTCTAACAAGGAAATAAGTGACCTTAAACAAATCGGATATTCACTCAAAATTCAGTCCCTGTGGACTTGGCTGAAGATGTAAAGCTGGCGAACACAAACAACAACATCCATAAGTTGTAATTGAGAGGTCTGTACTGTGGTGCATCAACTTGTCTAAGCAGTTGGTGTTTTTGCCAGGGATTTTTCATTTTCGTTAGCCTTTGTAAAGTAAATGCTAATCTCTTTTTCGTCCTTACTATAGACAGTCCCTGTTGTTGGTGATGAGTCTTCTCTTTCTTCTTTCCTTCCTCATTTTTAACATCAAGGGGAGAAATAGTTTACTTTATTTTGCTCATCAGTTATCTTCTCCTTCTATGTTGTCTAGTGTTTTTAATATTGCCACTATCCATTATTTATTTATTAATTTTTTTTTTTTTTTTGTGGTTGGCCTTTGGGTGTAGTGTTTTCGTTACGTTTATTGAAGGCTCATTCATATTATGAACTTTCTGTCTCATCACATGGCCAAACGAATGTGCCTGCGTGGTTTCTTTATGTATTCCTAGTGTTTTTCTGAGTGCTTCATTAATGATCTTATCTCTCAGGCTGTTTCCTGTCATGAGTCTAACACATGTTATTATGGCAGTGATTATTTTTATTATTGCTGTTGAGTCTTGAATACAGGTCTGACATTGGTAACACAACATTGGCATGAAGATTGTATTGTAGAGTGCCCATTTTGCCTTTAGTGTTATGTCCCTGTTGGACTGCAGTGGTGAGAGTTGTCTGATGAGTGGCCATAATCATTCTAATTTCTTGACCTTCTTGACCATTTCCAACTTGTTAATCTCAACTTAAAATTATTTAAATTTCCATAGACCAGCATCTTCTAACTATCTATCTCTATCTATTGTCCTTTCGAGCCGAAGACGGCACATAGGGCAGAACCACAATCTCAAAAACAGAAACCTTGCGTGCCAAAATGGCACATATTGCAGAGATCACTGATTCTAAAATCTATGGTTCTGTTTCCATAACAATACTTTTTACAATGACAGCTTGTCAAGCCATCGATCAACCTCCTTAGTCGCCTCTTACGACATGCCTGGAAGGTCACAGTGTCACTATTCTTTACTTCCTACATAATGAGGCCCCGGTAACACACGAGAGTCTTCTAACTAATTGATGCTATATCATTAGTGTTAATAGTTTATTGATATTTTCATTCTTCTAATAAATGTTGATGATATTTCCTTCCTCATGCCAGATTATCTGTTTCATTCATTTTATCTCAAAGGTGAACAATATCAAGTACTTGATATGTGCAGACTGTGAGGTAGGACCTATAGGATGGCATTCTGTGCATGACAAAAAATCCTACTACATTGCAGTAGACCGGGTCAAACATGGATAACTGCCAGACATCATACAACTGGTGGTGTTGTTTTTTCCCACCCAGTAATTGTTATTAAATGAATGCATTGTTATTTTGTTTATGTTATAGTTGTTGTCTATAATTAACAGATGCAAACCACTGAGAACTGTGCTGTCATTTGCTCAACAACAAATTAAAACTATCTTAACTCATTAATTACCACTTATTGAAGTCCTATTCTCACAATATGCTTTGCAAATACTAATGACCTTTGAGAGAACTTGTTTTGCTCCTTAATAAAGGTTAACTTGTCAAAGCCTGAACTTCACTAGTTAACACATTTGTTACCAGGGAGCTTAACAAGCTGTGGCCACTCCATTTTTTAATTGTTTGAAATAACAGCGAGAAAATAAATAAATATTTATCTAAAACTCATAGTTTGTTGAAGACACTTTGCTCAGGAAGTTGGAAAAGAGATTAATTAAGAGAATAACAAGGTTTTTGCAGAAAAATTAGCGGAAATGTCAATAAACTAAATGCCACATAAAAGGGCTCCTGGGTTTCACACGTCTGCTGCTAGAGCCGCATTTTGTGGCTCATGGTACGGAAAGTATTAATGTGCTAATTTGAACATCATACAGTAGCTTAGTCTAGAATATAGAGCATATTCTATCAACCTGTGTAATTTACAAGTACCAATGACCCTTAAGAGAACTTGCTTTCACTTCATAGTGGAGATTGATTCTATGAAAGTCTGTATTTCAGTTCTGCGGTTTATTGTTTAATTTTACATCATACTTTGAAAGCAGAATGGTTAGTGCACTCATCTACTGATCATGAGAGTCTGGGTTTAATTCCCAACTGTCGCAGACTCTTTTCTTGAACCACATGGCTTTGCAGTCCATCCATCCTCTGACAATGGGTGCCACAGATTTTCTCTAAGAATGTAGGGTGGAAACGACATCACCCATGAATGTGGGGATGTTCTTTGATAAATGAAAACACTAACACCATATTCTCTATAAACGCTATTATTCCCTTTAATGTGAACCCTTTTGCTTCATATAGTACATTGTTCTTGATTATAGAACCATTATTTTATTGTACTTTTGAGAGTTTTCATTGTTATTCCAATTTCTTTTCTGATCACACAGGGGACATTTCATCACAGCATAAACTCCTGTTGCTCTGGAAACAGTACATATCAATGATTTGTAAACAATTTTTTTGTTATAAAAATATCTTCAATTTTTTTGGCCAACTTGAAAGGAATAGATAATGGAAATATGGTGTGTTGTTGTTGTTGTTGGACATAAATTTCTTTTAAAATAAATCATAATATTGATCTGATATATCTGTATATACAAATGTTATGTTGAAAAGTTCATGTGATAACAAGTAATTATGATATACAAATTTTATTGTAATGCACATGATGGGTTTCTCCACCAGATTATTTGTGATATTAATCTGGCTTTATTTTTAATGTGTGAATTAATGTGCATGTATCTCATGTTGCTGTAGACACCAATAGGCATCATAGTCTCTACCTGGCCGTTAGTGCTGCAAGGACATTGAGCACTGTTTGTGACTCTGAACATATCCTTATCATGACATATTTCTTTATTATTCTATCCCCACCATTTTTTAAATATTGAAGCATTACTATTTGCTTGATATGCCACTGTTTTCATGTTAATCATTATTTTGTTGGGTCATGTTAAATATAATGAAAACAGTAATTTGTAAGAATAATACATATCCTTATCAGATTAGTTTTCTATGTTTTATTCAGCTTTGATTTTTTTTTTTTTTTTTTTTTTTTTTTTTTTTTTTTAACTAATATACAAGTATGTCAAACTCATATATTATTTTATTTGCTACCAAAAGCTACATTCTGTATCAGCTAGATAATTTTTTTTTCATATTTCTGTTGTATTGCATTCATTTATCTTCCCCATGATGAATTTTGGGTTAAAATCTATTACACATTAACCAAATAACTGTGTCAATTTTTTTGCCTTATACAGTAAAGGCAAAAATTATCATGGGGAAATCATGCTACCTAAGTCTGAATTTTAATTCAGTATTTGATAGGTTGTATATGGAATGTATTGTTACAGCTGAGAAAATAAAATGAGGGAAACAGAGAGAAGATATTACACAGTTTAAGAGAATCGTTTGCTAGGAAGTCAACAAGAGAATTAATAAACAACTTTAGAGATGGAAAATTATGGTGAGATATGATCGCCTACACCAGTGGACACTTGATGATAATACTAATGATGATCTCCTTAAATAAATACCACTTTAATGTTTGATTTACATAAATTGTGCTGGTTTTTAGTTCATATCAAACAGTAAATATATTGTTATCATTTATTGTAAATTGTGTAATTTACTTGTAATAATTTTTTTTATATGATTAATCATAAATTGTGATTCATAATTTCATATTTCTAGGTCTGGTTAAATGTCAGCATATTTATAAGATTAAATACCTAATTTTGTAACACATCTGTAGTGAAGTAATCCAGAATGAGTAATCCATGTTGTGTCATGTTTTACTTAAGTCTGGATACAACACACAACTTTACTCATGTAGGTAAATGACAGTTATGTAAATTACATTTTAAGTGGCATTAATTTTTTTTTAGTCATCATTTATTTATTTATTTTTCAAATGTTTTAATGATGTTACATTTTTTTCTTACACATATAATAAGATAAGTAGACTTCTGTATACATTCTCTTTTAAGATATTGACTTGATATGGAAGTATCACCTTAACAGTAGATAATTTGATCATTGCTGTCATCTCTATTTCCTTTATACAAATGTACATGTCTTGGTTTTATTGTGGTGACTCTTTAACTTATGAATTTTTTAAAATTAATATTTCAACGATGGTTCATTCAAAACAAAAAATCCTTAAGATTCTGTGCATAATGAAAAAAGAGCAATGACGGCATCTAAAAATATGTAAATGTTGAAAGGAACTTATTTTTAAAAAGCATCTTAAAGAGTTAATTGAAATACTATGGCTTCATTAAAAGACTCAGTGGGCTGGAAAAAAACAATAATGGAGGGCACGATTCCATGGAGATAAGACAAGGGCAGACCAAGAAGAAGGTAGTTTCAAGATTTCAAAGAGACCTAGAAATTAACAACAGAAGAAATGGGAGATCTGGCTAGAGACAGGGATTCTTTCCGACATGTTATGATGTGTGCAATATTCCACAAATTGACATGCAACCTGATGAATATTTTAACTGAATTGGGCAAACTATCAACTGTTGAAAAGGTAAATATTTACTCTCATCAGGTTCAACATTCTACATACCAAATTTAAGAAGCATTGTACTCAAGGGGAATCATTTTAGTAGGGAACAAAATAAACATTCTTGTACTATTGTACATGTCAAATTGTTTTAAAATGCCACATTAATATTGAGGGTGTGAGTGTTTTCCTGACATTAGCTAGGGAATATCATTAATTACCAAGGTTGCAGGGGCAACCTCATATTTACTTCACCAACCCTTCATTTTTGCCTTTTTTTCTTTGTTGGTAATTCAGAATCTTATAACAAGACTAGGCATGTACTCGAAAAATAATTTATATACTTGTTGTCCTACAACATGTGCTGCAGAGAGGCTGAATGTGTAGCCTTCTGGACATCACTTGTTGGATCACTTGAGTTGCTATCTTCTTGTTTTTATTTTAGTCATTTTGATTTTGTGTATGCATCTTTTCCTTGGCTATCCTTTCGCCTTGTAGCCTGATATTGTTTTTATAGTTGACACGTGCTGTAAAGTGTGGTTGGGGTCCAAACTGTTGCATCCTTTTATATTTGATATAATCATTTTATTGAAATTGACCCAACAGGTTTTCTCAGGGTGTGTTTTTTTTTTTTAACTCTGTCCCTCCATGTTTTGTTTGCAGCATTATTTACATCTTTTGTTTCATGTGATATGATTTTACAATTGTGTATTTTAAAGACTGTCTGACTTTGGTAACATAATATAAAGAAAGAAAGAAATAAAATAAAGGCTCTTCCCTCCATGCTTTGCTATATGTATGGGTATATTATAATATAGGTACAGAGTAATTCATTATTCAAAACATGGCAACTGTTCTCCCTTCAAAGGTCACCAACCTTGAGTAGGCTTCATAAATGTTGGGACTACAGACCTACTTTTGCTGGTATTAAATAATAATTAAAAAAATAAAAATAAAAAAAAACAAGACATACAGGGTTATTGCCCATATTTTTTTATAAACTTTCGGGACATCACTTTTGGGTTAATGTGATCACTATTAATTACTATCACTGGTCTCTCCCAGAAAAAAATCTGAAGCCCATGTATGGCTGGGTGAACCTGACCTCTAGTCCTTACTTAGTAGTCCAGTTCACTAATAACCACTGAGCTATCTCAGCTCCTACTTTACTGATACATGTTCATCTTCATTCTGGCTGCCTTTATTTGAATATTAATTTTTAAGATTTGAAGTATCTCTTTCAATTTATTAATCTAAAACTTAGTTTTTAGAGAGCCTTAACGCATAGAAACAAGAAGAAGAGGGGTGGAGGTATACCTAAAAGATGATTGATTGTAGCAGTGTCTAAGTATGGGTTATTTATTTTTTTTTTGGTCACACAGTGTACAACATGGGGGTTTTATTTGCCACATTTTTTTCAAATTTGGGTTTTTATTGCCACACAATGTACAAGGTTTTTTTTTTTTTTTTTTTTTTTTTGCCTCGCAGTGTACAGGTTTTGGTATTTTTTGCCACTCAGTGTACAAATTTTTTGTCTTCATTGCCATACATTGTACATGATCTGTAATGGTTCTGTCCAGACTAAATTATCTGTGACTTCCCCATGGACCCGGAGTGTGATCTAAAGTGGTTCTGCCTGGACCGTAATTGCCTGTAACTACCATCTGGACCCAGAACTTTGTCTAAAGTGGTTCTGACCAAACCATAATTATCTCTAATTAGAATTTAGTATGTTTAATTAATATGTTAGATTAATTCTACCTATTTCTTGTTTATGTTTCAACTTCATATGACATGTGTGTAACTTAGAGCTTTCGTTAAAAGAAACTCAATTATAACTCACATTGATATCATAATAATCAAGATTCTTTGAATAGGTCCAAATATTGCATATTTATTTTACTAATTTTGTCTTAGTCGAACAGCATTAAAAAAAAAATACCAAAATTTATTTGAACTATCTTGAATTTTACTGGATGAAGATGCCAGACAGCACCTGGACTAAATCAGATTGGTGACTTATAGCTGACTGATGGCATCAGTGGTGAACAGCTGATCAAAGTCCTACTCCACCTCCTTGCTGTGACTCTTGTAACAGTCTGGCCTGGTGAGTAGCAATTATATACAGACCTTGTACCTAAACATCCATGATGAACTTGGATGTGTTAGGCTCTGAAAGGCACAAACATCACAGCTTGTTGCAGATCCCAATACAACACAACTATACTCACTTAATGTTCTTTAAGGATGACCCACTTAACATTCTTTAAGGACGGTTGATGAAAAAGCATAATTATTGGGCGAACACAGCAGAATTTGAACTTAAAGATTTTATTTTCTGTCTGTTTTCTTATTTTGTAATTTAGAAGGTTGACATTTACATCTATTGATAGCCTGCAGTTATATTTTATTTTTTATGTTCTTGATTTAAGTCATAGATGTCAGTTTGTGTATACCTCCATCCATTCATTAGTGGTCTCATAATGGCATTCTTTACATATCAGGAATTGTACATATATTTAACACTGATTTTATTGATAATTAAAGACAGATTTTTTTTATTGCACAACTTTTTTAAATTTTTAAATGGCTCTATCACTGATAGAATGGTAGCTGCCAATAATATCTCCAGCAACTCGAGTCAGAGACACCACACACTGTGACTTAGCAAAAATGTAGAGGGGCTCGTTTTTTTTATAAAATGTAATCATGTATCATCCAGTTGACCCCCTCCAGTATCTTGCCCTGGATCAGGAGAGGAAAGGCATCTAGGAAGGTAGCACTGAGCTGAAGTGAGAAGTTATGTCCAAGTGATGTTGAGGTCCTACATGTCATTCTACAAAATTTTTAATGCTACAGGGATATGTCTACAGCAGTGTAATCCAGAAAAACAGACTCCACTCTCATGTCATTAGTGTTACATACCAGACACATGCATAGATTTTGTCAGATATACCATAAAGCATGTGTGAACTAAAAGACCTAATTGTTGAACATTAACTACAAATTGCTTCATATTTGACTAGGTGAGATTTCATTGCCCCAAAAAGTGACCATTACAACCAAAGCTATATTTGCATTTACAATTGTTGTCAAAGAGATGATTGTGCTCCTTAACAAAATGTGTGTGATGTTAGACAATATGTCAGCTATTAATTTCCTCCATGAGTTCTAAATAGGATATTTGAAAAGCACAGTAATTTAAGATCTTAAGGATAGGCATCAAAGCGTTTTGCTGACCAGATTTCGGTATATTTTTAGCATCTTCCATAACTGAATCTGAATGAAACCAACTGTGGGCCTTATCTGTGACTTCAGGCAGGGTTGACATATTATATTTTGAAAAGATGCACCCTTTACCTCTTGAACATATGGGTACTATAGCTTTACTGTCAATATTTTTCATTGGCATTGACACATTTGTGAGATGTCATGACAGGCTGTTCTACTTTCCCCACACAAAATATCTGGTATCCATTTTAGAATGTTTGTGTGAAATGAAGCAGTGTCAGTTTCAACAAATAAATTTACCACATTTAGAAACTAAACTCAGACTTACCTGAATAGTAAATGAGTTTACTGACCACCCTCACCCCTGCTACTTCCTGTGGGTGTATGATGTAAAGATATCACAAACATTTGAACTCTTCCGTACTGAAGCTTTTTATCGACGCAACGGAAGAGATTTCAGAGACAAAATTTGTCATCGCTTTAAGAATCAATCTAAATATTTATATTTATCTAACATATTATATATGAATGTTTAGATAATTGAACAAGGTATTAGATTTCTCCAATATTAAGATGATACAAGACATGTAAAAAGAACATTGTTTGATGGCGTTCACACTAATCAAATTGAGCATGGCGTACTGTGCTGCGAAACGTATGCTGCCGATATCGGCATGGCGCACTGTGCTGCGAAACGTATGCTGCCGATATCGGCATGGCGCACTGTGCTGCGACACGTGCGGAAAGAGTTAAAGTACGTGTATATGTGCATATATATGGCCATACAAGCAACAGTATCATCAAGAAGAGAAGGTTGGCATATGCCAGCTAGGTGATGTGAGCATATGTTGGTCATGTGATGAGAAAAAAATAACTAGAGAATCATGAAGCAAACACTCCAACTGGAAACAACAGGGAAAAAAAAAAAGAGGCAAAGATAGTAGTCTTCAATTCCATTTCTTAGACTATAAAACCCAATTTGAGTAGTAACTTATGGTGAGTTACAGTGTGAGTCCTGTTGATGTTTGACAGTACAGGAGAGATGTTTGAGTGTCTGTGTCCATGGGCTGCACACTCACCAACTTGCCATATACTCAAGTTTGGGATGGCAGCATCAGAAGTTTCTCCTCCTTACCTAGTTCTTTGCTATCATTTGTCAAGTTCTTCATCAAGTTGTCTTGTCCACATCTGCCTCTCTTTTGCCTTCTTCCCAGGTTTTGTTGCCTTGAAGTTATTTCTGGATACATTTTTGTGATCACAGCAACAATCTAGTTCCAGTGACTGTCTGTTGTCACTTTCTCTTTGTTGTACTTTTTGAAGAGTTCCTGGTCTCTGATTGTGTGCGTGTGAGAGAGAGAGTGAACATCTGGAAGGCCTAATTGTATCAATAGTAAAATAGAGAAAAACTGAACACAAAATATATCAAATTATGCAAAATAGTTTTTGCACTCAAAAAATCATGACTCTTTTGTTTAAAACCATGCTAGAGGAAAAGGTTGAAAACCTTAGTTCAACTAAACTAATATCTCTTGTTATATTTATTTTTGTTCTAATTGATAGTTAATGTATTTTATAACTTTTTAAAATTCTTATATAGCAGTTAAGATATCACTTGTTCTCAACTGCCCTCCCCCATCAGTTTGTTGTTGTTCATTATCTTGTGTGCACTGTTACATCTGTAGAAGCTGGTTTGTGAGTTAGAATAACACCATGCATTAAATTAAAGGAAGTTATTTTAAAAAATGGTAAGTGTGATTGATTCATTATTGACAAAAGTCAATGTTGTTTCTTCCTATAATTGACATTTATAAAGTTAATGTCAGTTCTCTAAGCATTTCCCAATCTTTGGATCAAGTCTGTTTACATTTACTCTCAGGGCCCAGTGAAAAGTATAGCCTCAATGTTGATGAAAAAAAGTGGTGAACAAAAAAAAATAAAAATGGTGACTCCGGGATCGAACCCGGGGCCTTTCACAAGCAAAGCGAACGCTCTACGACTGAGATACACCCGCAATGTAAAGCATTAATTTAGGTTATTGGAGATATTACTTTCAGTAGTGCCTGAAGTAGTGTGAGTGCTGGTGTGAACAAGTGTGGACTACCTGAGAATTGATCCTAAACCTAGGAACTGGGTGGTATAGAGTAGATCACCTGTATTAGATAATACTACAGGGGTTAGGGAGCCAAGTCTAAAGGTAAGACAACCTCCAGACAGGAATGAATATATTCTCACTATGGGCAGTGGAAATTTTCTCCTGGTTTCTACTTGACTACCCTTTATCCTTCCATGGTCTCTGGGTAAGGAGATCCCAGCAGATCCGATATCTAGCCACAGCCATCTATAGTAAAAATAAGGCCCGCTGACTGAAAGAAATCACCCACAGTTCGGGACTTTTTCACCTTTGCGAGCTGCAGAAGTTGGTTAAGTGGCATCGTTGTCAGCAGTCTATTTTGTCATTACATAACTGAAGAATGAATGAGGAATTTCTCAAAGAGGCCAACACAAAAAGGGAACCCATAAAAAACATCAGAAAGAAACAATCAACATTTTTTTCGGGCACATCATGAGAAGAAGAATGTTGGAATACTTGGTTACAACTGGCAAAATAAAAGGAAAGAGAGATCGCGGACGACAAAGAGAGAAAATACTGGATAGCTTGGTGTCATGGCATGGAAAACAGTCAACAACAGAACTGATACGATGCACTGTAGATAGAAGATTGTGGAGGGACATGATGGTGATGATGATGTAGATATATATATATGTTGATACGTGTATATATATATATATGTATGTGGATATAGATATGTGTATATAGATACGTGTATATATATGTGATATAGATTTGTGGTGTAGCCCTCTCGCAACACGGCAAAAAATAGGAGGTCCGGTGTAAAAAAAAAAGTAAAGTACCCCCGTCACACCAAGTGGCGTATAGGGAATATGGTGTTAGTGACCATAAATTTTACAGACCTTCGGCGCATGATTTTTGGGGTAATGAGGTCGGTATTACGCCCGTGCCGCTTTACTTTCCCAGAAAAAATCAGGTATCCATTAAAGGCTGGGTGAACCCGGAAGCCGTCGGTTGGGATCGAACCCTACCTCTTGTCCTTTGTAGTCCAGTTCACTAACCACTAAGCTATCGCGACTCCGAGGTCCGGTATGCACTTGCCTAAACTAGCTACACAAGGCAGCCACGCCCACTAAAAACGGGCTGAACGGTAGAAGAGAACTCAACCGCTGGATCCTTCACTCGGTAGCTAGAGCATTGACCATTCTTCATTCTCAGCCACTGCCTCTTTCTGAAAAACAAATGAAGAAGGTGGGGGAAAAAAAGTTACTTTATTTGTAAACGGTTGAAATGTAAATAGAAACTGTGTTGGGAGGTATCGAACGTAACAATTTTTACAATTAAATAACATAGACAGTAGCATATTCGTCCATTGTAGGTCCATGTCGAAAAGTAATGCCAGGTGTTTGGGGATGAATGGATATTGAATATACCTATGACTGAATATGTTACGTTCATTCTATAGTCGAATATGCTATATAGCCGACAATGTACTCCCATAATTCTCAATCTCGTGCGCTGTAGTGTATGTAACAGGAGAAGTGAAAAATAATCATTGAAAAAATGGCATGATTAAAGTTGTACGTGATTAATGGACGACATACATTTGAACGACATTTCGGCTAAATAGGCCTTCAGCAGGAACAAACAAACAACACTCACATAAAAATAATAACAAAATAATTAAATAACACGTTAAAATAGTAGAAAAAAAAATTGGAGACGCCGGGGATCGAACCCGGGGCCTTTCACATGCAAAGCGAACGCTCTACCACTGAGCTACACCCCCACATGATAAACAGTGTTGTCAAAGGTTTGTAGTTATTACCTAAGGGCTGTGTCACAGTCATCCATAGTTTCACTATTTTATTAAAACTTTAACATTAAAACAAGCCGCGATTGCTCGGTAGTTAGTGAACTGGACTACAAAGCATAAGAGGTAGGGTTTGATCCCAACCGACGGCTTTCTGGTTCACCCAGCCTTTAATGGGTACCGGATTTTTTTCTGGGAAAGTAAAGCGGCACGGGCGTCATACTGTCCACATTACTCCAAAAATCATGTACCGAAGGTCTGTACAATGTATGGTCACTAACACCATATTCCCTATACGCCACTTGGCGTGACAGGGATACTTTATTTATTTTTTTTTTTTTTAATAACTTAGTAATATTTGCTCCTTTCGGCCCAACACATCCGTCTTCAGTTATTTTTGAGTACCAGGTTGTCTTCCCTCTTCGATCCCTACTCGGTTAGTCAGACTAAAACAGGTTAGTCAGTTTTTGGAGGCACCACAGAGAGGTGGAGCAGGGTCTGGTTCACCGATCCTGGCACAAGCCATCAGCTGTGGGTCGCTTACAGCTTCCAGCTCTGTTGCTGTGAGGCCCCTCTGCCTCCAATGTCTTCTATTTTATTTCTTTTCTTGTCATGCTTGTTTTTTTTTACACATTCGATTTGCATGCGTTAAGTATGTCATCGGCGTATTCTTTCCTTCTATGTTGCATCTCTTGGTTGTTTGTAATTATCAGACCTTTATTACATATGTCATTTATTAATTCAGTCGGATCGTAGTTTTCTTTTCTACTGCTTTGTAGAAATATATTGTAGCTGTCTTAAGGTGTCTGCTCTTCTTTTTGCTGAAGAAGGATGCGACATTAGGATTAGGTATGTGTCTAGATAAATAAATGCGATTTGGGGGCCATGTTAATAGACACAGCAGTCTACTAAAAGTAATCTTGGAGGGGAAAATACAAGGTAAAAGAGGCAGACTAAGACTAGCATTAACATGGACGAGTAACATCAAAAGATGGACAAGTCAATCTATGACAACCTTCACCATCAAAGCAAGAGACAGTGGAATGGCGCTCCAAGGTAGACAGCCTTCGATGCGGAGATACCACTCGATGATGATGATGATGATGATGCTGTGTCTAGATGTAACTCGTAGTTTTTTTTAACAAATATATGTTACATGACATTTCTTTTAAATCTGTGGTTTACTTGGGTTAAAAGTAAATATAACCCAAAAAATAATGCGTTCCTGTCAATATCAGTAAGCAATAAGTAATAATTAATAAAATAATTATATATATATATATATATACGTGAAAATGTTAATAATACATTAATAACAAAAATATGGAGACCCCGGGGATCAAACCCGGGGCCTTTCACATGCAAAGCGAACGCTCTACCACTGAGCTACACCCCCACATGGTAAACATGTGGCGTCTGAGGAATGGATTTTAGTTATTACCTAATGGCTGTGTCACAGTCATCCATACAATAGTTTCACTATTTTATTAAAACTTTAACATTAAAACAATTTGATAGAAACGACTACATTAAAACTATACGTGGCTGTACCCAGGTGGTTGCAGAGATGCCGTGCATATTTATTTGGACAGTGTACAGCAGATAGACAAAAATAGTGATCCTTCTGATCAGAGTAAAACAATTAATTTAGTGCTGATTACAGCAAGAACAATAGCGATGTTTTTATTCAAAAGTCAAAAGGGTTACTAGGAAACACAATAGGCGCCAACAGTAGAGTTCACTAACAGATCAGGTCTTCCATCTACAGATGAAATATAATTATGTAATATGTTTACAAAGAGAACTCTACACCCATTGATATAAAAAGATGAGTAAGACAAAGAATGCATTCTATCACCAGACTTGTTCAATCTATACACTGAGCAAATCTTTTTTTTTAAAAAAAACATCACAGAGATGCCAGGCCTAAACATTAATGGAAAGATAATCAATAACCTAAGATATGCTGATGGTACTGCATTACTATAGTCCGTTCAGATTCGTTTGCCGAGATGTTATGATTTATAATTCAAAAAGTTCTTGATGATTTCACATGATTTTTGGCATACGGTGTTAAAATGTCCATGTCACGAGAACATATGTATTACTCGATGTCTAGCTATAACGGTTTTCTTAAAGCGGCGAATTCCTTTGATCTTTGCCCATGTAACTATTATTTTGACCCTAATCAAAATGTTTTACAGTAATCTAGTGCAACGATGACCCATAGGCGTGTCCATAAAATTTTACTTGGTGGCAAGTATACAAATTTTAAATTATATATAGAACTTTTGTTCGTAGAGTCAATTTGATATAGTTCCATGCTCTTGGTGTGAGTTTCCCAAATGTTGTCGCTGCCTTTCAAATACGTACATTTAGTTCCTCATCTAAGGAAAGTGTGGCTGTAATAGTGGATCCAAGATAGCTGAACTTCTGTACTGACTCAAGCAGGCTTCCATTCAAAGTAATGGTTGTTGGTTTGCTTATAACATATTTTTGATTGCTTGGGTGGTCTTGAACAATAAACTGTTTAACAAATCAACTAGGAAATTTTGCAAATCAAACTATTTATCTGTAGACTTAATCAGAGTAATGATCATTCAGAATCAGACGAGTCAAATAGGTCGATTACTGCTTTCGGCTGAACAAACAACAAACCATCCTTTTTCCAATATTCCTCTTCTTGTCGTAACACATGATCCTCACATTTTACCCAGTAGTCTTTATTTATATTTGATAGAGCCTGATTTGTAAGTGTCTCAACATCGCATAATTTGAAAGTTTTATTTGTATATGCTACGTGTCCTTTAACTTTTGCCCAAACTAGTTCTATAGGATTTAAGTGTGCATGATATGGAGGTAGTCTCAAACATCTATGGCCATGTTCTTGAATTAACTTGTCTATTTTAAATATCTTTGTACGTTGTGTCTGTTTTACAAGGCTAAGCAATTCGGGTTTCAAGTAGCTGTCGTTAACTTGTATGTGTTCTTTTATGAGCCACGTTTTGATTGCATCTTTTGTACTTGATGATGTTGGGATTCTATCTTCTACGTTAACTACGTTATGGTATGAAGCATTGTCCATTATCAGACAAGAAGGTCGATCTAATATTGGAAGGATACTTTTCTCGATCCAGTCTTTAAATATGTGCCCATTCATTTCGGAGTGGTAGTCTCTATTGTCTATGGATTTTGAAATGAAAACGAGATGAGCATTCTGCAACAACCCATTATGTCTGCTACCTGCATGTGCAACTATCAAACGTTGCCCTTTACTGCTTGGTACTGATCTTTTAATACTTCCATCTGCTAACTGCCATTCCTTTTCATTTGTATGATGAGCGTTGATCCAAGTTTCATCTAAATAAACAATATCATAATCATTTTCGCGCATTTCCTTCACTTCACGTAAATACTTGCTTCTAAGAGCTACTAGATGTGGCTTCTCACAAATAATGTTTTTTCCACCAGCATACTTTCTAAAGGTGAAGCCTGCACTTCTTAATATTTTCCATAATGAAGTTTTTGATATTTCAATGTCGTTGTTAGTTTTCAGCCAAAGCTTCAACTTTCTAAGTGTCACTTCTTCGTTTATATCAAACATTCGACAGATTTCTCTTTTTACTAGGTCCTTATCAAAACTGTCTAACGTTTCTTTCCTTCCTTGCTTTCTTGCATTTGTTGGCAATAAATATCCGCTTCCTTTAACTATTCGATCAAATGAACGTTTACACAAACCTAAAATATGCATTGTTCTCTTCTCAGGGTTTGATAAAGAACAATAAAGATGTCCCTTTTTACGCTCTCTGCAGAAGTATTGATAAATCTGTATAGCAATGTTATGCTCAGTAAAATATTTTGCCTTTATATTCATTCTCACATAGACTTGCAGAAGATAATATGGATAGTGCCGCCTCCTTTCTGTAAATATTGAGATTTGCCTCTGAACTATGACTCGAACTCGAGTCTACGGCCGTGATTTTGACGTCACATAATTTCCGGTTTCGGCTAAAATGTCATTTTGTGCTAAACGGGAAATTTCATATGTAACATTTCTTTATAAAAATTTATAGTGGAAACATAACTATTTTAGGACGGTGCGCATTCAGCCGTGAAGGTCATGCCTATATGCTAAAGAATCAGCTGTGAGATGTAAGCATCTACATAATCCTGCCGGTGTTTATAATATCGATTAACTTTTTTTTAATATAGGTTAAATAAGGCATCTTTGAAACTGGATCACATTTCTTTGATAAAAAAATATTTTTATAGCGACATTAGTATTCTAAACCTAACTTCAAAAGATAAATGCAAATGAACAATAAGTTTTTGAAAAAAATAAATTAATGTCTAGGCAAACGAATCTGAACGGACTATAGCAGAAAATCCTGAAGTTCTACAACAATTCATCATCATCATGTGCCATACCGGTCGGCGTGGGCGATCAAGTCCTTCCACAATCTTCTATCTACAGTGCATCGTATCAGTTCTGATGTTGACTGTTTTCCATGCCATGACACCAAGCCATCCAGTATTTTCACTCTTTGTCGTCCGCGATCCCTCTTTCCCTCTAGTTTGCCAGTTGTAACCAAGTATTCCACATTACAGCAATTACTTAATGAAATAAAAATGACAAGCACAAATTATGGATTAGATATGAATGTCAAAAAGACTAAAACTATGATAATAAACAATGATAATACTCAAAACCTACAAGTAGATATCAAAGTTGAAGGAATAGAGAATAATAGAACAAAGAAGTATGTGTTAGCACTCGGAAAAATTGACAGACAAACAACAACAGAAAAAAAAGAACAATATATGGTCCGAAGCGGGATCGAACCCGTACTCTTTGGTACCGCGCCTTGCCACGAGAAGCCGAACGCTTGGCACACTGCTACGCAGCTAACTAAAAAATTAGCTATTATAGCAGTGTCTTACACGAAGGCGTTCTCAATGGCTATAGCATAGGGTAACGATCACAGACCGGAAATAAATTGTATATTTGTACTTTCCTATTAATGCAAGTATCTCCCAGTAGGGCTGAATACTTGTGTTGTAGACAAACATTTATAGGACGAAACAGCACGAATAGTAGTTTCCAGTGGTTATATACTGGATACAAATAATAATAAATAAATATTATTATATAGGGATAATAAATAGCCTATATAATAATATTTATTTATTATTATTTGTATCCTTGAAGGAATAGACCTGGAGACGGATGGCACTACAGTTACCTTTCTTTGTTTGGGAGCTGAGATATTAATTCGGATGATTCTACTGGCACGGGCGGTTGAGCAATTATAGATTTTAATTCGTTTGCAGTGATACCGGGGCCTTCCATAACGAAATAGCCAAATAACCTGGAGACAGTTTAGATCTACAACTACATTGGACATACAATAACCAGTGGTGGAAAATGTTAAACTGAAATAAACAAAAGTACAGGAATGGGGGGAAAAGTAATTTTAATGTCGTGAAAAATATATTAACATCGTTCGTTCGTTCGTTCGCTTTCGTCAGCTTTGACCTCTGACGAAGTCCCACCCACTCAATTTTGTGGGACTGAATTTTGCGTGTAAAGTCTGTTTTATCCCATTACAGGATGCCCCTCGCCATGTAGGCAGATATACTCCGACTTCAGAGGTACTAATTTGTAGGGAATTAGTAAAACCCAGGTGTCCTCGCCAGGGTACGAACCCCGGCTGTTGCCGTGATAAGCCAACCGCCTATCGATTGCGCTAACCGGACACATATAGTAACATCAAAACAAATAACACCAGGGCTAAAACTAAGAATAGCAAAATGTTACATCTTCGTAATTTGCGGTCTTTTGTTTGTAGTTGTAGTTAGTCGAAGGCCCCGGTATCACTACAAACGAATTAAAATCCATAATTGCTCAACCGACTGTGCCAGTAGAATCATCCGAATTACATCTCATCTCATTAAAGTATGCAAACAATGAGAGGTCCCCATCATAGCAGTCACAGCACACGCCAAAAGACAAAAGGCGTAGCCGCACCAAAAGTGAACGCAGTATGTCCTTCTTTTGTTTGTTATGATTGAATAAAGTAAAAAAAAAGGCAATTACCCCCGTCACGCCAAGTGGCGTATAGGGAATATAGTGTTAGTGTCCATATATTTTACAGACCTTCGGCACATGATTTTTGGGGTAATGTGATCGGTATTACGCACCGTGCCGCTTCACTTTCCCTGAAAAAAAATCAATCAGGTACCCATTAAAGGCTGGGTGAACCCGGAAGCCATCGGTTGGGATCGAACCCTACCTCTTGTCCTTTGTAGTCCAGTTAACTAACCACTGGACTATCGCGGCTCCCATGACTGAACAAAAGTGAGTCAATAATATTGATTTCTACTCTAGAACGACAGTCTCGTCCGCATATACAACAGTTGTAGTTGGTGATGAAACTGACGTTTGTACGTTTGTTGTGTCTTCGATTGCTTGCTTGCGTTCTGCCGATGACTAATGAAATGAACCACTTCGTCATCCGCCCTTAAAAAGGACTTTCAGTGGCGTGTATACGTTATGTTGTGGTTTGCAGTCATCATCATCATTGAGTGCCGTCTCCGCAACGAAGGTTGGCTACCATGGAGCGCCATTTTGCTCTATCTCTTGCTTTGATGGTGCAGGTTGTCATCGGTTGATTTGTCCATCTTTTGATGTTACTCGTCCATGTTAATCTTGGTCTGCCTCTGCCTCTTTTACCTTGTATTTTCCTCTCCAGGATCACTTTCAGTAGGCTGTTGTGTCTTTTAACATGGCCTAAGAATCGCATTTGTCTTGTTCTAATTGTGTTCAGAAGTTCTCTTTTCATTTTTAGTTGTTTTAAGACTTTGTCATTTGTTTTCTTTTCCTTCCATCCAATTCTACCTATTCTTCTATATATCCACATTTCAAAGGCTTCAATTCTCTGTTCTGTTTTCTTGTCTAATGTCCATGTTTCAGCACCATATAGGAATATTGAGAAGATGTAACATTTTGCTATTCTTAGTTTTAGCTCTGGTGTTATTTTTTTTGATGTTAGTATGTCCTTCATGACATTAAAATTACTTTTTGCCATTCCTATTCTTTTGCTTATTTCAGTTGTACATTTTCCATCACTGGTTATAGTATGTCCAAGGTAGTTATAGTTCTGAACTGTCTCAAGGTCTATTCCTTCAATTTTGATATCCACTTGTGGGTTTTGGGTATTTTCTTTGTTTATGATCATAGTTTTAGTCTTTTTGATATTCATATCTAGTCCATATTTTTTGCTTGTCGTGTTTATTTCATTAAGTAATTGTTGTAGGTCCTTAGGATTTTCTGCTAGTAGTACAGTATCGTCAGCATATCTTAGGTTATTGATTATCTTTCCATTAATTTGTAGGCCTGGCATCTCTATGATGTTTTTAAAGATTTTCTCAGTGTATAGATTGAACAAGCTTGGTGATAGGATGCATCCTTGTCTTACTCCTCTTTTTATATCAATGGGTGTAGAGAACTCTTTGTTATATTTTATTATTGCTGTTTGCTCCCAGTATAGATTGCATATTAGTCGTATATCCATGTCATCTAGATGTATCTCTTTTAGGCATTCTATAAGTTGTTTGTGGTGTACTCTATCAAAAGCTTTGGTGTAGTCTATGAAGCAGGCATATATTGGTTTGTTTACTTCTGTGTATTTTTCGATTAATGTTCTCATGCAGAATATGGCTTCTTTTGTCCCGCTATTTTTCCTAAATCCAAATTGCTGCTCATCTAATTCAGTATTGATTTTATTCTGAATCCTTCCTTGTATAACTTTTAGCAAGATTTTTGTAGCATGGCTCATTAGGCTTATTGTTCTAAAGTCACTGCATTCAACTGCACCATTCTTTTTAGGCAATGCAATGAAAGTTGATGTTTTTAGTTCATTTGGTATGTATCCTGTGTGGTATATGTCGTTGCATATGTCTGTAATCACTTCAATGCCAAAATCTTCAAGTGCCTGTATCATCTCTATCTGTATGCTTTCAGGTCCTGCTGCTTTTCCCCTTTTCATTGTTTTTATAGCTTTTTCCACCTCAGATTTTAAGATTTTATAGCCTGATGTACATTTTATAACTGGTTTCTTGTCCCTTTGATCGTGAAATAGTTCTGTTATATATTCCTGCCATCTATCTATGATATCCTTATTGTCTGTTAGCATTAAGGTTTGCAGTAAAACTGATAATACTGTAGTATAACTTAGTAATGATAACGGGTAGGGTTCGATCCCAACCGACGACTTCCGGTTCACCCAGCCTCTAATGGGTACCGAATTTTTTCTGGGAAAGTAGGCGGCACGGACGTAATACCGACCACATTACCCCAAAAATCATGTGCCGAAGGTATGTTGTTGTTGCTGTTATTGTTGTTGTTGTTGTTGTTGTTGTTGTTGTTGTTATGGATCCAGTGACCTTTGAGCTGATGCCCTTCGGCCCAATGCCATGTAGTAGTATCTGCAGGTATTTTTAAGTTCTGCTGTTGTTCCGTACAGAGTATTCCATTTGGAGGGTCTTGGGGAAATAGTGTTGTTCTGATGTCAGTGAGCTCTGGACATTGAAACAGGTGATGTTCTACAGTTTCTTGTGGGTGATCACAGAGTGGACATACTGGGGTATGGTTTTGTTGTATTCTATTTATGTGGTTATTTAGCATAACATGTCCTGTTCTCAGTCTGAAGATGGTGGTTTGGCCTCTTCTTGTTAGGTTGTTGATGTTGTCTTGTGGATTTGGCCTTGCCATATATTTAAAAAGCTCTCTCCCTGTTTTCCCTAAGGCCCATCCATTCAGCCACTCCTCCCTACTGTTGGAGTTTATGACTTGTTTGGCTGTATCTAGTGTGATGGATGTATGTATCTGTGTCTGTTTGGATCCTCTCTTAGCTAATTTATCTGCCTTATCATTTCCTGGTATATTTGAGTGTCCTGGGATCCATTGCATTACCAATCTTATGTTATGTGTTTCAATGAGTTTGTCTGTGTCTATGATAAGCTGTGTGAGTTCTGTTTTGTTCGTGTTGTTTTCCAGTTCTTGCAGAGCCGATTTGGAATCCGTAAATATGACTGTGTTTGTTTTCTTTGATGGTGTGGTATCGAACATCGTATTTAAATGATAAATTGCTGTTTCTATAGCTGTTATTTCTGCTTCATAATTGTTACAGACTTCACCACAAGGGTTACATATTTCTTCTGCTGTTCCATCTGGATAATGTATTATATAGTATTCCATATCCAGCTTTTGAAGTAGCGTTAGTGGCTGCACCATCTGTGTATATATGTATCCAATCCTCTTGATATGTATCTATTGTTTTCCTTGCTGCTAGTGTTACTGATACCGGGTCTGCTTTTTTACCTGTTCTGTTACATATCTCTACATTTATTCCAGGTTTTTTATAATTCGTACTTGGTGGCATTTCTTTGATGACTCTTGATGTTTGTAATCGTTTTTCCGGTAGATGGAATTTCTTTTGTATATTTCTAACATGCTGTAATACTGACATCTGCTTAAATTCTTTTTTTTGGAGTCCATGTATCTACTAATTTTCTGTTAGGGTGGTCCTTCTCCATTCTTTTTTGTCTTTCATAGAGCACCATAGCTGCCTTGTTTCTCCTCAACTCTAAAAGTTCCACATTGCAGTGGATTTCGCAGGCTGCAACTGGAATGGACCTCATTGCGCCGCTGATGAGTCGTAATGCATTATTTTGTATCTTGTCCAGTGCCATGTTAGTTGTTTTGCTGCATGTCACTAGGAGCGAGCTACCATGGTCCAAAACAGTGTGAACATATCCCAGATAGAGATTTCTAAGTGTTTCTTTATCTGCTCCCCATAAGGTACTGGAAAGCCTTTTCATTAGTTGAAGTCTTTGTGTTTCTCTACGTGTTTCTTCAGGTTCAGTTGTCGGTCTAGTTGTATTCCTAAGTATGTAGGGTGTTCCTCTTTTTGAAGACTATTGTGTTGGAGATTGAGTTTGATGTTTGCCTTAGCTATTTTGTTACTTCTAGTAAATACTGTATATACTGTTTTCTGTATATTTATTTTTATTTTCCAGGTATTACAGTACGCTTCTAGGTGCCTCAGGTCTTTGTTTAATTCTTCAGCTGTTCTAATATTTTCGTTTGTACTCCACATGACCAGATCATCCGCATAGAGAGCTTTTTTATTTATCAGGGTTTTGGTCAGATCATTGATATATATCAAGAAAAGGATACAACTGAGTGGTGATCCCTGTGGTAATCCTTCTTCTAGCACCTCTTTGTCTGAAATGGGTTCATTTAATTTAGTTTGTATTGTTCTGTCAACTAGGAAATATTTGACCCATTTGTACAGTTTCCCATGTATTCCGGCATCTCTCATCTTCAATAAAAGCCCCTTACGCCAGACTCTATCATAAGCCTGCTGCAGGTCTACTAGGATGGCTAGAGTATTTTGTCTCTTCTGAAATCCATCTTGGACCTGTTGTATTAACCTGAGGATTTGGTCTTCTATGTTATTGCCTGCCCTGAAACCAGCTTGTTCGTAGCACAGAGTATTAGAAGTTTCCAGATACCATTATAGTCTGCTATTGACCATACTCTCGGCTATTTTACCTATGCATGATGTTAAGGATAGGGGACGATAGCTTCTGGGGTCATCTGGAGGCTTGTTCTTTTTGAGCAATGGCACTATATAGGCATTTCTCCATGTCTTGGGAATTTTGCTTTCTTTCCCTGACTTGTTTCTTTCCTTGAGATGCTTTATCATCTCATTGTGTACCTTGTCAGGGCCTGGGGATTTTCTACATTTTAATTTTCTTAATGCCTTTTCTAGTTTCCTCATGTTAAAATCTTCTTCAAATATTGCAGCATTTGTTGTTGGGGCTCTTTCAATTAATTTTAAATTATGTAGCTGAATTTTATCGCTATCTGTAAGTTTGTTCGCTCTGTTGACTGAAGCAAAGTAACTATTACATTTTGTAACTATATTTTTTTTAGAGCTGATGATTTCATTATTAAATTTGATTGGTTTAGGGTTTGGTTCTCTTTTATCACCAGACAAATGTTGCATAAGTCTCCAGGCTTAAATTCCTTCATGTTGCAGATCGAGATTACTGCATGTTTCTTGCCATTTCTCTTTCTTTGCTTTTTTAGTAACTAGTTTGACCTTAGCACTAGCCTTGTTATAGCTTATTTTATTATTCAAAGTTGGGTTCTGCTCAAGTATTGTTCTGGCTTTCTTTCTTTCTGATACTGCTGTCTCCAGTTCTGTGTTCCAAAATGGTCGATATTGTGTTCTACATCCTTTAGGTATAGTTTGTTCTGCAGTGTTGAGTATTATTTGTGTGAACATTCAATTTTTCTACGCTGTTGTCTGTCAGATTGTTCAGGAGTTGGTCGGATTTTTCTTGATATAGCTTCCAGTCAGCTTTCTTGAAATTCCATCTCGTTCTCTGTTTTGTTTGGATTTTTGTTGTTTTTGTGTCTACTATGGGTCTGTGATCACTGCCTATGTCATCAATAACTTCAATATGAAGAATACGTTAAAATGTTAATAATACATTAATAAAAAAAAAATTATGGAGACGCCGGGGATCGAACCCGGGGCCTTTCACATGCAAAGCGAACGCTCTACCACTGAGCTACACCCCAACATGAAAGGTGGCGTAAGAGGTTTGGAGTTATTACCTGAGGGCTGTGTCACAGCCATCCATAGTTTTCTATCTATTGACCTTTTGAGCCGTAACCGGCCCATAGGGCGTAGACCAAGATACACCTTCTCCTATATGAATTTTTGTTCTAGCAGTTTTCTTTTAAAGATATTTTATTAAATCTCGCCATCTGTCTCTGTTCTGTGCAAGCAGTTCTATCTCATTGAGGGAGCCGATTCCTGCTGCTCTTGCCTCTCTCATCAATGTTCTTCTCAGTGTCTCCCTGGGTCTTCCTCTTTTTCTTTTACCTGTTGTTTCCCATATGAGGGCTTGCTTTGCTATTCGATTATTATCTCTTCTCATCACATGTCCAACGTATGACCATCGTCTTTTCTTTATTACTGAAGATATTAGTGGTTGATTGGCGATTTCTCTAATTTCCTCGTTTGTTTTGAATTCGTTCCATTCTATACCAAGTATTTTCCTTAGACATTTATTTTCGAATGCGTTCAACTTTGTTTCTATATCTCTTGTTGTTTTCCAGCTTTCACACGCATACGTAAGAGTTGATAGTACATTTGATTTGAATAGCTTAAGTTTTGTGTTTGTGCTAATGAGTTTTGATTTCCACAACTTTTCAAGGCTTCTGAAAGACTTTTGCTGCTTTAGCCAGTCTGATTCTAATTTCTTTGCTCGTATCCCCTTCTCGATCAATGTGACTTCCAAGATAGATAAAGTGATCGATCTCTTCTACTGGTTTGTTTTCCATGTATATTTTGTCACTTGTTGGAATTAAACTTTTCATGACTTTAGTCTTTTCATGATTGACCTCAAGCCCACTTTTGCTGGCTATTGATGATAGTTCATTTGTGTTTTCCTGCATCGTTTTTATCTGACTGCTGATGAGAACTATGTCATCAGCAAAGTCGAGGTCCTCCAAATGGTCTCCTTGTATCCATTCGATGCCTTTATTACCAGTGCAGCATTTCTTCATTATGAAGTCCATAACAATTCCAAATAACAAGGGCGATAAAATACATCCTTGTTTAACCCCAGTTTCTATTGGGAAACATTCGCTCAGTCCTTCCTCTGTTCGAACTGCACATGTGTAACCATCATACATGTCTTTGATAATATTTATGATTTTTGATGGTAAACCATATTGCTTCAGAATTTTCCACAAAGAATCTCTATGAATACTATCAAATGCTTTTTTGAAGTCGATGAAGTTAAGTACAAAAGGTTTTTGCTTTTCAATGTGTTCCTCCAATATAAGTCGTAGAGTGAAAATGTGGTCAAGACAGCTTCTCCCTTTTCTAAACCCAGCCTGTTCTTCACGCATTACTGTATCTATTGAATCCTTTATTCTATTTAGGATGATTTTACAGAATAACTTTGAGGCAACTGACAAAAGTGTCACGCCTCTCCAGTTGTTACAATCTCTAAGATTGCCCTTTTTTGGGATCTTAACAATGATTCCTTTTTTCCATTTATGAGGCGTCTTCTCTGTTTTCCAAATGATGTTGAACATTTTTTGGAGATGTATTAAATTATGGCTATCAATTGCCTTGAGGATATCAGCTGTTAACTTATCCTCTCCAGCAGCCTTGTTATTGGTCATTAGCTTTAAGGTGGTTTCTATTTCACTCAAGGTGAAGTCATCTAAATTTACATCTAATTCTGCTGCTGGTGTTTCAGCTTCAAAATCTATTAAACTGTGAGGTAGTGGACGGTTAAGAATTTCTTTGAAGTGTTCCGCCCAACGGGCTTTTATGTCTGCGCTTGTTGTTAGCATTAATCCAGATTTGTCTAGAATTGGTGTTCCACTGGATGTATAGGTGTTTGTCAGCATCTTTTGTACAGTATAGAGAGTTCTGCTGTCTCCTGTAATTGCAGCTGTCTCTGCTTTCTCTGCCAAGTTGTCTGTATAAGCTCTTGTATCTCTTCTTGCCGAACTTTTCACTTTGTTGTCTAATTCTTTGTATGTTGCTTTTGCCAGAACCTTTCCAAGATCTGTCTTTACATTAGTCACGGCTCTCTTTGCTTCTCTTCTTTCTTTGATGTATTTCCATGTGGTGTCTGAGATCCAAGCTCGTTTTTCCATTTTCTTCAGTCCGGCACTTGCTTCTGCTGCTGTCATTAGTATTTTGCTCTGTGAGTCCCACATTTCATTGATATCTAAGTCTATTTCACCGAGTGCTGAATAACAATTACTTAGCTCTATGTTAAACTTAGAGCTAAGTAATTGTTATTCAGCACTCGGTGAAATTTTATTAAAACATTTTGATGTTGTTGTTGTTGTTGTTATGGATCCAGTGACCTTTGAGCTGATGCCCTTCGGCCCAATGCCATGTAGTAGTATCTGCAGGTATTTTTAAGTTCTGCTGTTGTTCCGTACAGAGTATTCCATTTGGAGGGTCTTTGGGGAAATAATGTTGTTCTGATGTCAGTGAGCTCTGGACATTGAAACAGGTGATGTTCTACAGTTTCTTGTGGGTGATTACAGAGTGGACATACTGGGGTATGGTTTTGTTGTATTCTATTTATGTGGTTATTCAGCATAACATGTCCTGTTCTCAGTCTGAAGATGGTGATTTGGTCTCTTCTTGTTAGGTTGTTGATGTTGTCTTGTGGATTTGGTCTTGCCATATATTTAAAAAGCTCTCTCCCTGTTTTCCCTAAGGCCCATCCATTCAGCCACTCCTCCCTACTGCTGGAGTTTATGACTTGTTTGGCTGTGTCTAGTGTGATGGGTGTATGTATCTGTGTCTGTTTAGATCCTCTCTTAGCTAATGTATCTGCCTTATCATTTCCTGGTATATTTGAGTGTCCTGGGATCCATTGCATTACCAATCTTATGTTATGTGTTTCAATGAGTTTGTCTGTGTCTATGATAAGCTGTGTGAGTTCTGGTTTGTTCGTGTTGTTTTCCAGTGCTTGCAGAGCCGATTTGGAATCCGTAAATATGACTGTGTTTGTTTTCTTTGATGGTGTGGTATCGAAAATCGTATTTAAATGATAAATTGCTGTTTCAATAGCTGTTATTTCTGCTTCATAATTGTTACAGACTTCACCACAAGGGCCACAAATTTCTTCTGCTGTCCCATCTGGATAATGTATTAATATTCCATATCCAGCTTTTGAAGTAGCGTTAGTGGCTGCACCATCTGTGTATATATGTATCCAGTCTTCTGGATAAGTATCTATTGTTTTCCTTGCTGCTAGTGTTAATGATACTGGGTCTGCTTTTTTACCTGTTCTGTAACATATCTCTACATTTATTTCAGGTTTTTTATAATTCGTACTTGGTGGCATTTCTTTGATGACTCTTGATGTTTGTAGTCGTTTTTCAGGTAGATGGAATTTCTTTTGTATATTTCTAACATGTTGTAATACTGACATCTGCTTAATTCTTTGTTTTGGAGTCCATGTATCTACTAATTTTCTGTTAGGGTGGTCCTTCTCCATTCTTTTTTGTCTTTCATAGAGAACCATAGCGGCTTTGTTTCTCCTCAACTCTAAAGGTTCCACATTGCAGTGGATTTCGCAGGCTGCAACTGGAGTGGACCTCATTGCACCGCTGATGAGTCGTAATGCATTATTTTGTATCTTGTCCAGTGCCATGTTAGTTGTTTTGCTGCATGTCACTAGGAGCGAGCTACCATGATCCAAAACAGAGCGAACATATCCCAGATAGAGATTTCTAAGAGTTTCTTTATCTGCTCCCCATAAGGTACTGGAAAGCCTTTTCATTAGTTGAAGTCTTTGTGTTGCCTTCTAAGTGAGATTCTCTACGTGTTTCTTCAGGTTCAGTTGTCGGTCTAGTTGTATTCCTAAGTATGTAGGGCGTTTCTCTTTTTGAAGACTATTGTGTTGGAGATTGAGTTTGATGTTTGTCTTAGCTATTTTGTTACTTCTAGTAAATACTGTATATACTGTTTTCTGTACATTTATTTTTATTTTCCAGGTATTGCAGTATTCTTCTAGGTGCCTCAGGTCTTTATTTAGTTGTGCTTCAGCTGTTCTAATATTTTCGTTTGTACTCCACATGACCAGATCATCCGCATAGAGAGCTTTTTTATTTATCAGGGTTTTGGTCAGATCATTGATATATATCAAAAAAAGGGTACAACTGAGTGGTGATCCCTGTGGTAATCCTTCTTCTAGCACCTCTTTGTCTGAAATGGATTCATTTAATTTAGTTTGTATTGTTCTGTCAACTAGGAAATATTTAACCCATTTGTACAGTTTCCCATGTATTCCGGCATCTCTCATCTTCAATAAAAGCCCCTTACGCCAGACTCTATCATAAGCCTGCTGCAGGTCCACTAGGATGGCTAAAGTATTTTGTCTCTTCTGAAATCCATCTTGGACCTGTTGTATTAACCTGAGGATTTGATCTTCTATGTTATTGCCTGCCCTGAAACCAGCTTGTTCATAGCACAGAGTATTAGAGGTTTCCAGATACCAGTATAGTCTGCTATTGACCATACTCTCAGCTATTTTACCTATGCATGATGTTAAGGATAGGGGACGATAGCTTCTGGGGTCATCTGGAGGCTTGTTCTTTTTGAGCAATGGCAATATATAGGCATTTCTCCATGTCTTGGGAATCTTGCTTTCTTTCCATGTTTTGTTGATCAGTCTGAGTAATGTTTCTTTCCCTGACTTGCCGAGATGCTTTATCATCTCATTGTGTACCTTGTCAGGGCCTGGGGATTTTCTACATTTTAATTTTCTTAATGCTTTTTCTAGTTCCCTCATGTTAAAATCTTTTTCAAAGATTGCAGCATTTGTTGTTGGGGCTCTTTCAATTAATTTTAAATTATGTAGCTGAATTTTATCGCTATCTGTAAGTTTGCTCGCTCTGTTGACTGAAGCAAAGTAACTATTACATTTTGTAACTATATTTTTTTTAGAGCTGATGATTTCATTATTAAATTTGATTGGTTTAGGATTTGGTTCTCTTTTATCACCAGACAAATGTTGCATAAGTCTCCAGGCTTTATTTCCTTCATGTCGCAGATCGAGTTTACTGCATGTTTCTTGCCATTTCTCTTTCTTTGCTTTTTTAGTAACTAGTTTGACCTTAGCACTAGCCTTGTTATAGCTTGTTTTATTATTCAAAGTTGGGTTCTGCTCAAAGGAGAGTTGGTGTTGATTCTGCGTCCTGCATGATTGTAAGATTAGTTGATTGGCAAAGATCTTCTATGTATTTTCCTGTGGGATTTGAGTTAGAATATCCCCATTGTGTTGAATGTCCATTAAAATCTCCAGCCAAGATAGTTCTATGGTAGTTGACTTGATCAAGTTCTGTTATGTTACAATTTGTGCCTGGTGGGTTGTAAACATTATAAATACATTATTATAATGCAAACCAAATTGTGGCTTTCTGAACATCTGTTAGTTCGGCATTAGTTAGTGGCACTACATCTCCCTGTATATTGTTTTTGATGTAGGTGATTATACCCCTGCAGTTGTTGGTGCACTTACATGGATAGCTGGTGTAACCTGTTATATGTGTGTCTATGTTCTTGTGTAGTGTTTCCTGCAGTAGGACGATATGGATCTGGTATTTGTACATGATTTTGGTTAGCTCTGTTTTCTTGTTTTTGAGGCCTGAAATATTAAGTTGTAGTATGTTTAATTTATTTGTTTTTTCTCTCTGACAAATCTTCATGCACTTTCTTCTATTAAAATATTTATATATTGAACTTTGTTGGATCCGAGGTTTCTGGTTATTATATGAGTTGTTTGTATTTCTTCCAGTAGCTAATTTATCGCACAGTCCAGCCTGGTCGCTCACTGTCTGGCGCGGACCTTGTTGACCGAGGCGGCGTCCGAGCTCGTATTGATTTATATTCTTGATGTACATGGCATTGTTAAAACTGGGGGACCTGTGGGCTATCTTCCTACCCCAGGGTGAAGGTTTTGCAAATCCTCGCCTCAATTCCATCCATGGCATGTATTGTGTCTCTGTCTCTGCTGACATATCATCCATCCGTTTGTTCCCTTTCTAGGCCCTGTATTCAAGCAGGATTCACAACAGCCCATTCCCCGCCACCTACTGTCACTGGCACTTACTCCGTTCATTCAGGCGTATCAAATGGAGGCCAAATGTATCGACAGAGGATCGTCACGTCCTGGGTCACTTGTGTCTGTGCGATGTACTACAGGACTATTAAAGGGAACGTGGTGGACTCCAAGTCAGTACTAGAGTCATTTGTCTTCAAGTATGTCAGTAGATGGTCTCGAGGCGGTTTCGCTGAAGCTCTCACCCTGTCCACAGGGGGTTCCTATAGAAATAGTAATAAGATAGAAGATAAGACACTCACTCAAGGGAGAGTGAGGGTGATTAGATGAGGGCCATGGCGTATACCACATGTTGGTTGGCTCTAGCCCTGCATCTATAGGGGCTCACCTCCTCCCGACCCAGTTATACCACTGGGAACTCGGTCGCGCCCAGGACCAACTTTGCGATAACAGAGGGACCACGTGTAGGTGTGGCCATGGACACAGTGGCCCAGTGGAGTTGAATTTAGTCCATCAAAACCGGAGATGATTTTGTCAAAACAGAGAAGGTTTTGTCATTCAATAACCACTGAGCCTGGCAAGTGAGAGGCTATGAACGCTTCAAATACCTTTTGGTGATGTCAAGAGCGGACATCACACACCCCCCCCCCCCCTAAAACAATTTGATAGAAACGACTACATTAAAACTATACGTGGCTGTACCCAGGTGGTTGCGGAGATGCCGTGCATATTTATTTGGACAGTGTACAGCAGATAAACAAAAGTAGTGGTCCTTCTGAACTGAGTGAACAGAATGAATTTAGTGCTGATTACAGCAAGAACTGTAACGATGTTTTTATTCTAAAGGTACAAGGGATACTAGGAAACACAATAGGCGACAACAGTAGAGTTTGCCAACAGACCACACACAGAGCAGAATGGCGCTTCGTGGTAGCCAACCTTCGTTGCGGAGATGGAACTCGATGATGATGTGTCTAGATGGAACTGGTTTTTTTTTTTTTTTTTTTGTGGTTCACTTGGGCACTTGGGTTAATCTTTACAGTAAACATGACCAACAAAAAATGCGTTCCTGCCCATATCAATAATATTTTTGTTATAAGTAATAATAATAACTCAAATAATTAAATAATAAGTTAAAATACATTTGTAAAAAAAAAATTAAAAATATGGAGACGCCGGGGATCGAACCCGGGGCCTTTCACATGCAAAGCGAACGCTCTACCACTGAGCTACACCCCCCATATAAATGTGGGATGTAATTTATAGTAGACATTACCGTTAACATTTGGTTCATGTGTACTTACACACATATTCATATATATATATTTATATATACACAGCTTATGGAAACAAGAAGAAGAAATAAGGATAACAAAGATGAGTATAAGAGATTAAATAAAGAAATTGTCATAAAATGCAATGAAGCAAAAGAAGCATGGCTAAAAGTATGCAATACATAATGCATATTCAATAAATTCACATCAAACACGCATCACAAATTATTATATAATTTCATACTCATAATAATCGGTTCCATTGAGAACAGATCACAGATGGTTGTGTTCACTTTCTCATTTATGTGCGGTTTCGCCTTAAGTCTTTTGGCGTGTGCTGAGACTGCTATGATGGGGACTTCAGCTACCTTTCTTTGTTTTGGAGATGATATAATAATTTCAAAATTTGGATTATTCCACTGGCACGGGCGGTTGAGCAATTATGATTTTTATTCGTTTGCAGCGATACTGGGGCCTTCAATAACCATATATATATATATATACATGTATATTGTACTAGATGTTTTTTTTTGTAAAGTTATTTAACATTCCCCTCCCACCCTTTTTTTTAAAGAGATAAAAACATTTTGATTTAAAATATCGATTATCGTACAGTTATTTGCTAATAACAAAAGAATAGGTATAATTGGATGGAAAGAAAAGAAAACAAACGATGAAGTCTTAAAACAACTAAAAATTAAAAAGAGAACTACTAAATACAATTAAGACAAGACAAATGAAATTTTTGGGACACGTTAAAAGATACAACAGCTTACTAAAAGTAATATTGGAAGGGAAAATACAAGGTAAAATAGTCAGAGGCAGACCAAGACTAACATGAACGAGTAACATCAAAAGATGGATATGTCAATCTATGATAATATGAACAATCAAAGCAAGAAACAGAGTGGAATGGCGATCCATGGTAGCCAACCTTCGTTGCGGAGACGGCACTCTATGATAAGGATGAAAAGTAGTACCAAGTTGAAGTTCTTTCTTACCAACTTGTAACGCCTCCCCTTTCTATTCGTATGTTTGTGTCGTCTAGATTTATATCCTTTAGGCAGTCTATGAGTTGATTACGATGTATTCTATCGAAAGCTTTGGTGTAGGCTATGAAGCAGGCATATATTGGTTTGTTTACTTCTATGTACTTTTCAATCAATGTTCTCATGCTAAATACGGCTTCTTTTGTGCCACTGTTTTTCCTGAACCCAAATTGCTGCACGTTTAAATTCAGTATTAATTTTATTCTGAATCCTTCCTTGTATAACTTTTAGTAAAATTTTGGTTACATGGCTCATTAGGCTTATTGTTCTAAAATCACTGCATTCAACTGCACCATTCTTTTTAGGCAATGCAATGAAAGTTGATATTTTTTTTAGTTCATTTGGTATGTATCCTGTAGGGTATATGTCATTACATATGTCTGTGATCCAGACTCTCACATGAAGTCAGCTGTCAGGCTAAGTGTGTTGATCGCCCCCACAGACAGAACATCACAATTAGAGTCTGTGAGATCCACTCTGACTGAACACCCGTTAATACGTTGCACTGTGTTCTGCGCCAGTGGCCCAGTGCATCCGATTTCAGCCAGCATTTTATTCGGGTTTGCTTTCCCTAGCCTTTGATTGTCCCCAATCTTCCTGCAAGGCAGCAGATTGTCTTTTCTGTAGGGGGATTCTGCCCTTAGATATCTCATGCATATATAAGTAAGGGTGGATAATACAGACCCGGTAGATGGCGCAAAAGAACTGGTCATGAAATAATTATGTTAAATATATTCCTGCCATCTATCAGTTATATCTTTGTTGTCTGTTAGCATTCTTCTCTCATTATTTGCAATATATCCGCTTCCTGTTGATTTTTTGTCTTTATTAGTCATTCTCTCCCTTTTCTATTGTCACAGTAATAACACTGATTTGATTGACGTACCACTCATCTGACGGTGTCACCAAAGTCTTACAAGTAGACTCACATATATTCACGAAATTTGTGAACATTTTATTCAATTGGAATATTAAATAACGCAATCTATAAAATTTTCCATCATATGCGATGCAAAGGTTGATGCGCTTTGTAAAATTCACGCGAACACGATGAAATAGAACAACATCGCCACAAATGTTAGCACATTTACCCTTTACCCACTCTTTATCTCGGATTTGGAGGCGAAGGAGCGCCTCCCAGAACCAGAGCTGGAAGTTGTCAGCGACC